>OX608078.1:97226182-97262631 GCA_951509765.1 Sphenella marginata
AGATTAAAATTGTCACCGACTGTAATGCGTTCGCGTTAACAATCAAGAAAAAAGAAGTACCTTTAAGGGTAGCTAGATGGGCTATGTATCTTCAGGACTTCGATTATTCCATTGAGCATAGACCAGGAACGAAAATCAGGGTTGGGCATAGTGCACTAAATTAAGTGAGCACTACTGGTTTCACTAGCACTATTTTTTTTAGTGATAGTTAAAATTGAAATTCACTATCACTAATTTGATAGTGATAGTGAAAATTCAAAAACACTATAACTAAATATTTAGTGATAGTGAAAATAAATTGCACTACCACTTGGAAAATGCACTAAATTACCACTAAAATTAGGAAGCTTAGGTTGATAACCCATGTTTTCTAGTTACCTTCGTATGTAATATAATAGTTTATAATTATATTTCATGTAAATAAATAAATGCATCAAATAAGTAAGCATATATGTAAGTATGTAAATGTTTGAAGTTCTAGTTTTTTAAATTTTTATTTGCCTTCTTTAATGCCAGCATTTCAAAATTAGAGTCATTAAGATTTTGCCTCGTGGATCTATTAATAATTCCTGCAAAGGAAAATAGTCTTTCCACTGGCGCAGAGGATGGAAGAGCTGCGTTATATTTTAAGCACATCTTTCTTATTGTGGGAAAGCGGCGTAAAGCATCAATGTTGCTATCATCATCGTGCAAGTAGAAATCTACTTCGGTTGATATGGCTCTGCCATGCGAGCTTATATATTGCATTATATCTAAAGAATGAAATTATTATAAACAATACACAGATTGGCTTTATTCAATCAAATGCCTTTAGCGTCATTGTCGAATTCCAGAAATCGTTTAGTAGCACGCATGGAAGCTTGCGAATTATTTTCCATCGCGTATACTTTTATTTTGTTCCGAACGTGGTCTACAGTGTATGAATTAGCACTTTCCAGTAAGACCTTGCAAAACTTTAATTTGATATCGGGGATGATGGTTGCGGCAATAACTGCATCCCAGTAGTGGAATTCACTAACTTCGATTGCGACATTGGCAATCGACATTTCGTCGTAACCGATATTTATCACGATATTGGTATTCACTAACTATTTTTTCTCGATTTTCGAGTATTCCCCATCAGCTGTTTCGCAAAGTAGACGACACACAATTTGCAGTTGTTTTCTATGTCGTTAAATAAAATGCACATAATTTGAGTTTTTTATTAAAAATTGAAATAATAATACTATATCCATATAATTATTATTAAAAAATGGCATCTGAGAACATAGAGTATGTTTTATAGCGAGATGAGAAATCCTTTGCCCGCATCGTTATAGATAAGTTAGTGAATCGCATATTCGATAGTGCAAGCGAACCGAATCGCTATTGAAAATCTCGAAAATTCGAACCGAACCGAATCGAATCGCTAAAAGTTAGTGAATTCCACTACAGGACTCAGAGTGCAAATAAAAATATTTTCCAAATCTTTCGAGTAACTTGGACTCCATTTGACTATTAACTTCCGTGAGAAATTTGAGATTTTCGGAAGCTAAACGCCGAATTTTTATTTTTATGGACACCAATGAAGTAGCCAAAGAATATATTTTCTACTTTTTGAAAAAAGTCAATAGCTTCTGCAATAGGTAGCATTATTTTTTCATACTCCTCCATATACTTAATTTCTTCCTCGTTAAAATTTGAGATTTCCACTTGTAACATAGCTCACCTAATTTGTGCTTAACCTCTATTAGTTTTCGAACCGAATCATACATTGAGTTCCATCTCGTAACGCAAGGCGTAACCAGACGTGAGGATAAAACACTTTTTATTACTTCCGCAGATTTCGGTCTGCTGCATTTATTCCATAGTTTTGAACACCTGCTGGTAAAATGTGAGAAGTAACGTAATAGTAAACGATTAAAACATGTTTAATCAGAAAAAGATCGAAACCGAAACCGTTTCAAAGCCGGGACCGGTTCTAAACCGCTTTGAATTTTTTTAATGTCTTACTTCTTTCAGTGAGCACATAGGAATGTTTTTTACAAAAAGGTACCCTTAAAATTTTTCATGGGAGATTGTGGAGCAAGCTAAAAAAATATACGTTTTTGACATCAATATCAAAATTCGGAAAGAGGAAATTTATGTATATATCATCAACCTCCTAGGAGATTTTTGCGCCGAGCTTCTCTTCCAATTTGTGGTGTGCCGCTTTGAAATTTTTCCTACAAATTGGCGGGACCTAGGGTTTTTTGAATGAAAGAGGAAATTTGATTATAGTTAAATGAAGCTATCGAAAAAAATTTACAAGATCCGAAAAAAAGTTATGAAAATGCAGACCCTTTTTGAAGCTTCATATGTTCATAGGTACTTGAGTTTTGTAGTGGTAAAATTCTTCTGTACTCGTGTTTTTATTTGGAAACCGAAACCAGAACAGCACCGTAACTGAAACCTAAATAAATGTTGAAGAACGAAACCGGAACAGAAACCGAAACACGTTACAAAACCGAAACCAGAACGTAATTTTTATGATTTGTATATATGTATGAATAGTTGACGTGAATAGCATTGTAGGCTCAAATTTGTATTTCTAACCTGTTGAAAGCAGTTTTATGGATATTGCGAACTGCCTGATTTGTAGAACCCTCTAATATTTTCGTAAAATCAGTTGTGGCCAAAAGGTTAAGCGTATGACTGGAACATCGAAAATGCTTTGACAAACTATGCTCATAATTGTGAAACATATGTACATACATATGTAAGTTTGTACAAATTATTATTGGCGATCTTTACTGTATTGTTGGTAACAGTAACACTATTATCTACTTTTCAACATTTACCATTGGATATCAAATCAAATTTTTAGTAAAATATCATGACTCACTACAAGTTTAGTGATAGTGCATTTTGTAGTGATAGTGCATTTTGTAGTTATAGTGCAATTTTTCACTATCACTAAAAGGGATAGTGATAGTGATTTTTAATTTTCACTAACACTAATACTTAGATACTATCACTAAAAAATAGTGGTAGTGCATTTTTAGTGGTGGTGCAAATATGCCCAACCCTGACGAAAATGAAACATGTGGATGCCTTGAGTCGAATGGCATCCATGATGCTAGAAGACACTTTAACTTTTCGGTTAAAACAAGCGCAGCAAAACGATGAATGGGTAAAAGCAGTATCCAAGGTTTTAGAAAGTAGTACATACGAAGATTTTTATATGAAAATGGTGTATTATACAGAGATACTGCAAAGGAACTAGTAGTGGTGCCACAGGGCATGGAAGATGAAATAATTCGTATGGCGCATTGTCAAGGCCATTCATTGGTCTACGAAGAAGACACAGGATTATGTTGAAAAATCTTTTTTCATACCACAGGTCAGTCCGAAAGTAACGAAAATTATAAAAAACTGCGTTGAATGCATTATTGGCGAAGCGAAGATGGGTAAAAAAGAGGGTTTACTTTGCCCTATTGATAAGGAGGACAAGCCTCTTGCAACATACTATATCGATCACTTAGGTCCTATGGAACTCACTCATAAAAAGTACAACCACCTGGTAGTAGTTGTAGATGCTTTTAGCAAGTTCGTCTGGTTATACCCCACCAAGGGTACAGAAACGACCTCAGTTATAGAAAGATTAGAGAAACAATCGTCAATATTTGGTAACCCAAAGAGGATTATTTCGGACGGGGATCGGCTTTTACGTCCAAAAATTTTAGTGACTATTGCATCAAAGAGGGCATACAACATCTCCTGATTGCAACTGGAGTTCCGCGTGGAAACGGCCAGGTTCAGCGAATAAACCGTATTGTTATACCATTACTGACTAAATTGTGCCACAATAATAAAGAAAACTGGTACAAACATGTTGATAGGGTGCAGCTTTTGTTGAACAACTCCCCTCCAAAGAGTACCAACGTTACCCCTTTTAGAGTTTTAACAGGGTTAAATATGCGCACTGCGGCAGACGTCGAGCTTCGAGAGTTATTGGAAGATTCCCTAATTAAAGAATTAGATGAAGAGCGGGAAAGTGTTAAGAAGCAAGCCATAGATAACATATCTAAGATTCAATAGGAAAATAAAAGAACTTTTAACTCGAAGCGAAAACCAGAAATAGAGTATAAAGTGGGAGATCTGGTAGTGATTAAAAGAACTCAATACGGTCCAGGGGGGTTATTCTGTATCGCGATGCGAAAGAAATTTCTTTCGCATTTGAGAAAAAATGTATGTGATTTGACAGCTTGATAATATCATTTGCTTTCGCATCGCGATACAGAATAACCCCCCAGGTCTTAAGCTTAAGGGGAAATTTTTAGGTCCATACTCTGTAACGAAAAGACTTCCACATGGACGATACTCTGTTGAAAAGTAGGAGACCATGAAGGACCTAATAATACATTTACAGTCGCCGAATACATGAAAGCCTGTAACCCATCGTTCGGGTCGAACGACAAGTCAGAAAGGCCGAATGTGAGACATATGAGTGTGGATTTAACGACAAGTGAACGGACAACAAGAACTGGACAGACCTAATAGAAACGGACAGACCTATTACTTGACGACAGATACATACACAACTTAACGAAAGCGTTACCTCTTTCTAATTTTATCGAATAGTTTTTAGTTTTAAATCAACCACCGATGTAAACGTGTGAACTTTTAATGCGTTTTATTTCGGATCCTACATTTATATGAAGAAAAATTCACTTACTAAGCGTGACTTCCTAAAATTTGTGGGCTTCGTTTCAATTTCAGCTAAATCAAAAATCAATTGCATAGATACTCTGCCGCCCCTATGTGGGTGTCAGCATACCTATCTTCTCTACATATAATAAAATTGTAACAGGTCGATGTCTGTACATTGAAGATATTTAAAAAAAGTGATGTCAGGGGTCATTATTAAGACTCTAGAACCCAAATCAGCCGTTTTTAGAATTTTTGTCTGTCTGTCTGTCTGTCTGTATGGTTGTCCGGGCATCACTCAAAAACTACTGAACAGAATTGAATGAATCTATCACTTAACATACATACGTACATACATATATGGCGCGATATACCACAGTTATATCATCAACCTCCTAGGAGATTTTTGGGCCGAGCTTCTCTACCAATTTGTGTTGTGCCGCTTTTTGAAATTTTTCCTACAAATTGGCGGGACTTACGGTTTTTCGCCGACTCCGAACGGCATCTACAAAGCAGATGAATTTTTGCTGAGAAGTCTTTCATGGCAGAAATACACTCGGAGAGTTTGCCAAACCACTGCCGAGGGGCGACCCCATTTTGAAAAAACTTTTTCAAACCACTTTTTGATGTAACCTGCACCAGGGCTCGAACCCGGACCTTTGGTGTGGTAGGCCGACAACACTACCTCCACACCACGGTGGCAGCCTTAATCACTTAACGTCTAACTTAAAATTTAGGATAACTTTCATATCTCATCCAGTTCCCGAGTTATTGACCAAAATGTGGGTCCGGGTGACCAAAAATGTGTGTTTTTTACAATTATGCCCACTACACATAAAAACTATGAATGCAAATTTCACCATTATAATACTAGACGTCTATCCAAAAATTTAGGACATCTTCCATCAGGATATCTAATCCGGTTCCAAAGATATTGACAAAATGTGAGATAAAATTACTTTTTCCAACATGGGTGTCAAACGAAAGGTAGAAATGAATACTACATAGTGATGTGAGTTTTATTTCAATATCTCAAATGATTTCGGAGATTTCATCTTCTCTACATATAATAAAATTGTAACAGGTCCGATGTCTCTCCATTGAAGATATTTAAAAAAAATTATGTCAGGGGTCATTATTAAGCCTCTAGAACCCAAATCAGCAGTTTTTTGAATTTTTGTCTCTCTGTCTGTATGGTTGTCCGGGCATCACTCAAAAACTACTAAACAGAATTGAATGAAATTTTTACCACTCTATCACTTAACGTCTAACTTAAAATTTAGGATAACTTTCATTTCGATATCTCATCCAGTTCCCGAGTTATTGACCAAAATGTGGGTCCGGGTGACCAAAAATGTGCGTTTTTTACAATTATGCCTACTACACATAAAAACTATGAATGAAAATTTCACCATTATAATACTAGACGTCTATCCTAAAATTTAGGACATCTTCCATCAGGATATCTAATCCCGTTCCAAAGATATTGACAAAATGTGACCCAAAATTACTTTTTTTCAAATGGGCGTCAAACGAAGGTAGAAATGAATACTATATAGTGATGTGAGTTTTATTTCAATGTCTCAAATGATTTCGGAGATTTCACAAAAAATAGTAAAAATCTCTGGTCATAACCAATAACAGCCTAAGTCGACTTAAGAAATAAGACCAATTGAATTTTTTACTGGCAATTTTGAATAGCACCATCGAGACATTTTTCAAGACTATCATTGGTCTATTATTACTTTGTTTATAAACAATTAATCCAATATGTTTGCCAAAGTTATAATTCACATTTAAGCTCAGCTGCTTACAGCCCAAACTAAAAAAACACAAATCGTGATTTTTCTGTAGAAATATTGTTGTAAAAGGGCAACCGAAATTGAATTCAGTGCGTTGAAAGTTAACTCCAAGAAAGCTGTGGAAGTTGTCAGTCGCACTATGCAAGATATCCGGCGAAACGATTCAATCATGGGAAAGGTAACAGTTTTATTTTGTGGAGATTTCCGTCAGACACTTCCCGTTATAACTGGGAGAACAAGGGCTGATGAAGTCAGTGCATGCCTCAAACGCTCGGTGCTCTGGCCAATGGTAAATAAATTAAATCTAACGCGCAATATGAGAGCCCAAGAATTTTCGGATATCCTGCTGAAAATTGGCCAGGGTTTACTTCCCGAATCGAATGGATTTGTAACTCTGCCAGAAAATCTTTGTAATATTGTGCCTTCAGTGGAAGAACTTATTTCTTCGGTTTATGGAGACGTTTCTCAAGTAACGCGCCAGAATAATGATTGGCTCTGTAAACGAGCTATACTTACGCCCAAAAACGACCAAGCAGCAGAAATAAATTACAGTATTTTAAAAAAATTTAATGGAGAAGAGGTGGAACACCCATCAATAAACACGGTTTTGGACAGAGCCGAGACTACGAACTATCCTGTTGAGTTTCTCAACTCTATTTACTGCTTGTATATATTTGATGAATACTCACTGTGCTCACTGTGAGATAGGGACCAGCTGCATATTAGTTCGTGGTACTGATTTAAAAATACGACTCTTCTGGTAGTGGTAATGAGCACACTGCATATTAGTTCGTGGTACTGATTTATAAATTCGACTCTTCTGGTAGTGGTAATGAGCACACTGCTTGCGCTGTCCAGTCCTTGCACGGAAAATTCTGGAGTGGGTGAACAAATCGGTTGTGGTGGTTCTTAGAGGCGGCCGTGGCTCGGACGCACCGCGGGCGATTTGTGATTTAGTTAGAAAAGAAAATAAAAAGAACGAGAATTCTCGTTATAAAGTGGCCGTATATTTGTTATGAAATTTATAATTTGACAAGTTGTTTTTACCTTAAATATTGGTTGCCGGTGAAAGTCCTGGGGTGGCCGTGATGTGGTTTCGTCAACGCTCGCTGGAAAAGTAGCCGGTTGGACAGTCGCGGACAACCGTTGAACCCCAAATTTCAGCCTCCGGTTTTAAGGGGAGGTGAACCGACACATGCACACCCACATGCATGTATATGTTTGCTGACAAACATGAATATGCGTACAGGTATATACATGTGGGCGGCTTGGTGTTGGGGTTTTGTATAAAATGAAAAGTGACATTGTGGTGGCGCATTTTTTTAGATTTTAGGCATCGGGTTTAAACATGCCGGCCCCCTTGCGATACGCAACATCTTAATTCGCCCCCAGGATTTCCGACCACGTCCTCTTAAAACTAAAATCTTAGAGCTAGGATGGTGAGTGCCGGATGGCGCCGTCACCACCGTCTGTCCTCGAGTAACCTCCCAAAGTTTGAGGTTTTGGCCGTACCACCGCTTCGTACCTAGAGCTAGGTGGAAGAAACTTTGAAAAAATAAAAAGTTGTACATTTCTTGCCAGTAAGTTTTATTATTTACGTATGTACATACATATGGAGACCCATACACGAGAAGAAGAGAAAAAAAAAAAAATTTATTTTTATTTTAGGCTTAATATAATCTTACATACTAATGGTTAAGGTTGCGTAGCTGGCGCGGCAGTGTGGCCAGTCTACGCAGGTGTAAATCCCGGAGCTGGGACTTAGCTGGCACGGCTGAGTGGCCAGTCTAAGCTCTCGACAGGTAAAGGCTTTAGCTGGCACGGCTGAATGGCCAGTCTAAGTTTTCGAGTTTATACGACAACTCGTTCGAAAGGGTCGGAACGGCAGTGAGTCCGATACCCCGTGTACTGGTCGGAACGGCAGTGAGTCCGAACCAGGTTCGATGCTTCCGCCGTTATACGAACGGCGCTGGTAAGCGTGGGTGGCGAGAGCGCTATAATTTGGCTAATTTGTCTATGATTTTACTTTACTTATGAGGCCTCGCAGGCTAAGGCAACTAAATGATTGGCAGAAATTTTTGCAAAAAGTTGCCGTCCCACTGGAACGCATCCAAAGAAAATTTGATTGGAAGTAGAGAATCACCCTGTAGTGCGTTTTGCTATTTTTTGTGTACCTACATATGTACATATATGTATTTATTCTGCTATGGTTCACTGGTGCCCATTAGGGCTGCGCACACAGCGACATTTCCGCTTTGGTCGGTACTGACATTCGGTACCGATCCGGGTATAGAGTGTGAGGCGAGGGCGGTTTTCGGATTTGTTATGGTTGTTTTGTGGGCAAAACAGTCCTGCCCCTCCGAAAAACCAAACCCCAAATCATAAAAAAGTTCAGCAACCCGAAAAAAAATTTTCTCGAAGTGAAAAAAAACTTTTTATTTCTTGGACTTTTTTAATTTTTTTTGGCCTCGGCACGGTCGCCTAGGAGTGGGACGAACGTAGATTTCGTCCCCCCTTCGCCCGCAGTAAGCGGTCCCAATTTTTCGGCATGTCGGGTTTTTTGGTACCCGTCGCCAAAACCGTAGCATCACTAGCGCGCTGGCGTGATCATCAGCAAACATATTTACATATATGTATGGTGCTCGCATTGAGCGACGGTTCAATTGAACCACACATACATACATATGTTTACTCACGCTTTGCTAGTGAGTGGTCAGAAAAATTCATTGTTATACATATTAACATTATGTAGAACAATTCATTCTTCATGGATTTTTGGCACGCGTGGTCGCAGTAGCAGAGGTAAGTAAAATTTGTAATTAGACATGAAAATTTTGTGTTTAACCTTATTTTTTCTTTCTTTTCAGATCGGCACATGGGCATCTGGAGCAGATATGGTGGATCGCCTGGACGGCGCATGGGCATATTGGCAGGATTGGGGTAAGTTTTATTCGCGCTGCCCGAAATACTGTATCGTTTCGGTAGCAGCGCAAATTACTTTGAAAACATTGTGTCTCAAATGCTGTGGCGGCCGGCACATGCTTTTGAGACACATTTGCATGGACATATACATACGTGTATAGATTTGGGCATATATTAATGTTTGGTTTTTCTTTGCAGGTTTTCATGGAATCAGTGAATGTTTAAAGGTTTGAATAATGTGAAGAATTCTCTTACTCATTTTACCAGTAATTGGTGGCTCACGATACTCCTTGTGTGCACGACTTACAAACGATGGAAACATTTTATGATTCATTACATACAATTCGGTGGCTTCATTTGCCAACGAACGTACATATTGTTCATCAACACATAGTAGCACATTTTCGGGTTTGATATCGGTGTGAATGATTTTGCAGCAGGTGTGTAGATAGTCTAAACCTTCGAGCACCTGACGTGTAATGGATTTTACATTCTCAATAGGTGTACCACGATAATTGGATTTGCGTATGAGTTTTAACAGACTGTCGCCGAGCACCTCGAATACCATGCAAATGTGTGTGCCATTTACGCCAGTGATCTTAAAATCGTCTAGTAACTGCACCGTTTTTTTGACGACGTGGATTACTTGGTTCCGAATCACGCACCGATTTGAGTATCTTAATTTCATCTTTTGCGGTCTCAGCGAAATGATGATCGGATTTGACAATTTTTATGGCCACATATCGTTTCTCCTGCAAGTCCCAGCACAGCCAAACGGTAGAGAAATGACCCCAACCCAATTTGCGTACAACGTGGTAACGGCCTTGAAAGAGATCGCCAATATTAACAGGATGGTAGCCACCTTTACAGTAGTCTTCCTTTAGTTCCTGTTCCTCATTTTCGCTATTCAATTCAGAGTCTTCTGAATCGTTCGATGAACTGCGTGGCGGGTATTGATATTGTTGTTGTTGTTGCTGTTGTTGCAACTGCATGTCATCATATGGATATTGCTGCTGCTGCTGCACATGTAAGTTATTCATACTTTTTTGTTGTTGTTGCTGCACAAATTGCTTGGACATTTTCGCATTAAATTCGCACTCTGGCGAAAGTGGTGATGTTGGCGGAGCACCAGCACCACCTTGATTGCTATTATTCGAATTGCCCGGTGTCTAACCACCACCGGCACCGGTGACACCATTTGGTTTACCACGCTTCTTATTGGGCTTATGCCGGTTTTTCTTGGCTTTGATAGCCAAAACTCGCCTGTTGACGTCAGCTTTTGCATTCATTTCAATGGTTTTTGCTTTAGGTGCTGTTGGTCTTGTTTCCGATGCTGCAATTGCGAATGACAAGTGATTGATGTTATTGGCCCCTACTTCTATCTCCCAGATGTTACTATTACTATAGCAGGCAAAGAGATCTACTTTTTCAATTTTTGTCCTATTAAAACGTCTTTTGTGGAAAATTTTCATAATTTTTAGCTTACATCTTACTACATACTCTGAATATATCGGCTGCAGCACTTTCTAGGTCTGCCAATTTCTTAGGAAATGCGTAGACAAAAGACTATATCAGAATTTGCTTCCATCTATAATTTTTTGCACTTCCGACAGAGAATATTCTCTGCCACTGACACAAGTTCGGTTTAAAATGTTTAATTTTTCTCAGTTCGTTATTTTTATTTGATAAATACCAAATCGTGGTAATTGTTTACGATTGCAACCGAGTGCTAAAACACGTCCATTGCCGGGAGAGGTATCAATAGAAGCGCCCAGTACCCATAAATAATAATCCGATTACGAGATCAATTTTTTGAGTAGTTTGTAAGATATTTGGAAACGAATGAAACAGTTTCTGCACCAAGAAGACGGGATCGCGTTATTTTTTTTTTTTTTAAATCGTGGACAAGCTACATACAACGCCTCCGATTAGTTCTTCGGATTTTTTTTGCAAATATTTTTCAAAATAACAACAGTATATATGCTCCGGAGGCCGCTTTTCATTTGAACCGAAAAGTGATTTTGGTACTCCTCCCAACACCTGTTAGAATTTGATGATAGCCGTAAACAGTGACCCAACTCATTGCTATCCTAATATATACATACATATGTACGTATGCTTGTTCTTTGCGGTCAAGGTCTTTAAAGAGGTAGACTCCAAAGTAGCACTTGGTGGCAAAAGAAAGCTTATTAGATAGTTTATGAATTTCTATAATAATAATTTTCTTTTATATTTGTAAATACGGTTTAACTTTTTAATACAAAAATTGTATGGGGCCCAAATATTGTACGTGGGCCAGTAAAGGTAAATTCGTTGGTTTATACTTTTTTTTGAAGTAAGAACTCCTACAAAAAAATATTTCAGTTGTCAATTCTACCTTGTTTAGAATAGATATATTTTAACTCCGTGTAGAACGATACTAATTTTTCGTCTTTTCAGGTATTGTTAAATTGGGTCGTGCGGTATGATTGGATAGGTGTCCTCCAGGGCGAGTGACACTCGTAATTTTTATAAATATGTTTATGTATTAGTATTTTGGGGTATGTATCCGAGGGTGGGTCCATCTGCTGCCAACTTGTCGTGGCAGATGGATAGATTTTCAGTGGCAGAAAGGTTCGCCTTACTGCGTTAGGTTCTCTCTGGCCTCGTTCGCGATTGCGATTAGGTTTTCTGGTGCAGAATGGTTCGACCTTCTGCGTTAGGCTTTCTTTGTCCTCGTTAAGGGTAGCGAGTGAAGGGTGGAAGTTTGGGATATGGGAAATGGTAGGGTCTTGGTTGGAGGTGGAGTGGATGGCTAGGATGAGGTAGCGGGCCTCTCGCCATCCATTCCTTCCATAGGGAGCAGAATCAGTTTGACCAACGGTCTTCTGATCTGACCCTTTTCGGTGACGAGGGCCACTACACGCACTCGGTTATCTTCGCCAGGGTGTACGTGGGTAACTCGGCCGAGCCTCCATTCAGTCGGAGTCAAGTTGTCTTCTTTGATGACAACAAGATCTCCCACCTTAATGTTTTGTTTCGGATGCTTCCACTTCACTCGTTTTTGAAGTTCGGATAAGTCTTCCACTTTCCTTCGCCTGCAGAAGTTGTATTGCGCAGGCCTGCGCCCTCTTTTCCTCCACGGAGGTATAGTATTATGGTATTCGGGTTCTTGCACTGGCCATTGTGAGTTGTCTTCTTGTAACCAAGAAGGTCCCTGCCACCCCAAAGAATTGTAAAACGACACTATATTTCTGATTGGATTGGGGGCGTTTACACGCCCGGTTAGTATCCAACCGAACACCGTTTCTTGAGCCAGAAGTGTACTTAGTACATTCTTTTTTAGTCCGCTCCGTATTAATTTCGGATATATATCTCCGCCAAGTATGAGATCTACCTCTTCATTAACGTAGAATCTCTTATCTGCCAAGGCTAAGTCTGGGAATGCCTGCATAGTCGTTGCGTCGATATGGCAGGATGGCAGATTCCCAGTTAGTTTGGCTAGAATTAGCACAGAAGTTTTTAGGCTAAAGCAAGGGTCCACTGGTGAACGGAGTTCAATGTGGGAGGCCGCCTTGACTTGAGCCGACACAGCATTAGTGATACCCGAAACTTGGGCATGCATCCTTTTTGCTGGTAAATTGATTCGGCGTTTTAGTCGTTCTGTCATGAACGAGCATTCTGAGCCAGAATCTATCAGTGCTCTGTCCCTAGCAGCACACCTGCACTTGAATGCACATGGCAGGATTTAACATTTCGGTCTGAAACCGAACTTGATTTCGAAACTTCCCGTCTCTGTTGTGCCTGTTGAGAAGTAGAGGCAGCATTATCAGCATTATGCTGATTCGGGCTGCTAGTTGCCTGCGTCTGTAGAGACTCCGCATGCAGGAGCGTATGATGTCGAGAGTGGCATTTGTTGCAGTCGTACGAACTGCTGCAATTCGACACTGTATGTCCTGGGGATAGGCAGTTTAGGCAGCCCTTGGTGGATTTAACGAAATCAATTCGCTCCACCGGCGTTAATTTTAGAAAACGGGGACAATTTCGCAATCTGTGGGAGTTTGATTTGCATTTTGTGCACAGTAACTTTGTGACATTTGCTTGGTATGCACCAAGCCTTTTTGCAGGAGTTTCCTTGGCAGGTCGCATACTCTGCGGTTTCTGCGCTTTCGAAGAAGCCCCTATGAACCCCGACACTGTTTCAAGTGTCTGGAAGCGGCTGGACAAAAATGTGTCCATATCCTCCCACTTGGATATTTCCACTTTATGGTCTATGCTTTGCTCCCAGAGACCTATCGTACTTTCCGGCAATTTCGTTGAGCATAAGTAAGTAATAATTGCGTCCCAGTTCGAAGTGTCAATTTTATGACTTCGCAAGGACGAAAGGCAATTATTTATATCGCGTTGCAATGTTTTAATTGCGCTACCACACTCACTCTCTACCTTTTTTAAGTTGAACAAAATTTAGAGTTGCGAGTTCACAAGTATACGTTTATTTTCGTATCTCTCGCATAAGTTTCTCCACGCGATATCGAATCCCTCATTTGTAAGCGGACATTTTTTGACAATATCTTTTGCCTCACCTTGTGTTTTATTGTTGAGATGGAAAAGTTTCTCAACAGGTGTTAGGCGCTTATTTAAGATATAAATGGCAGTGAACATGTCACGAAATGTTGGCCATGACAAGTAATCGCCCTTGAAAACTTCAGTATCGCAAGGAGGCAGGCGGATACTGTGCTCAAATTCGGGCTTTTCTTCCGTTTTGGTATCAGCTTTTGTCAACGCCGCTTGGCGTGTAGCCATGTCTGACATGCAGCGTAAATAGATGGCGTATGCCTTTTTGTATTTTAATTTAACTGATACAATGTCAGAAGCTTCTAACTTATTTGAGTTTAACAACTCATCTTGGGCCGTTCTCGTTTTCCTCCACATTGACTTCAAGTCCTCTTGTTGAAGGCCAAGAGTGAACTTGGTGTGGGCTGAATCCTCCATTTCATTATAGTCGGCTTCAAATTCACTGATCGTGTCAGCCAACCTAATGAAGCTTTCCATATTTTGGATTTTGAGGTATTCGAATCAAAACAAAACTAGAAAAATAGCTTGAGGTACGAGAAATGCTCAATCGTACAATATAATTCTTAAAAAAGGGTAAAGGCCGTATGTACCCCAGGAAAATCCGACAAACCAATTCAATAATTTTTTCAATAAATTAACGCAGAATCTTTAAAATCTTATTAAATTTTATTTATTTATTACAGACTTGGCCGTATCGTCTGAATAATTTGTTTAAACTCGACAATAAATTCAAATTTATACTATGTGATTAACTCGCCACCCACACGCTATCGGGGATAATAACGAAAATAAACAAAACAAACACAAGTGAAGTGCGCGGTGTATCAAAACGAGCGAATAAGTG
This sequence comes from Sphenella marginata, assembly GCA_951509765.1. NCBI lineage: Eukaryota > Metazoa > Arthropoda > Insecta > Diptera > Tephritidae > Sphenella > Sphenella marginata. The sequence continues at coordinate 97,240,973 of OX608078.1, forward strand.
AATGTTTAAGTGGATATTTTGTGCGAATAAATAAAAAATTTAAGTGAAAGTCCTGGGGTGGCCGTGATGTGGTTTCGTCAACTCTCGCTGGAAAAGTAGCCGGTTGGCCAGTCGCGGACAACCGTTGAACCCCAAATTTCAGCCTCCGGTTTTAAGGGGAGGTGAACCGACACATGCACACCCACATGCATGTATATGTTTGCTGACAAACATGAATATGCGTACAGGTATATACATGTGGGCGGCTTGGTGTTGGGGTTTTGTATAAAATGAAAAGTGACATTAGGGTGGCGCATTTTTTTAGATTTTAGGCATCGGGCCTAAACAGTGGGTTTGCCACTTACCCGTAGTTATGTCAGCCAATATGTTTAATTTTATATTTCACACTTAGTGGTTTGTCTGTGTAAGTTGCCGCAACGCTATGCTAGTGCTTAAAGCAAATCGTAATCGTAATTCAAATAGCACTTTTGTTTGATTAATTTATGTACTAATTAAACTGAACTCGACTTTTGTTATGGCTAACTTTTATTTCGAAATAAATTAAATCACTTTCACTTGTATAATATTGTATATTTGCAGATTCGCAAGAAAAATATAAAAAGCCGGTGTATTGCAAAGCCTAAGATTTGTAATAATAATAATGATGGCCGACCCCACATCAGCTGATTCGCATGCGGCGAATTGGTGTGGGGTGATTTGCGCGAGGGTTGCCACGCGTCCCAAATGACCTCATATTTACTACTTAACCTAAGGGTATGTTTTTATGTTGAGGGGAATATTATAATACAATTCAAGATAAGACCTAATATAATTCAATGAAATGAATTGTTATGTAATATATAAAAAATGTGATACAATGCGAGAATTCAATGGTAAATATATATGTTACGAATTGTTGGTTGTGGCCAATCTTCGGGGGATTTCGAAAGCCAGAGGGCGGAATTTGCGAGATCTCGGGTTCCCAGATCCGCTGGGTTTTCTTTGCTGGGTACGTGTCGCCATGGGACATTACCTACGAGATCTATTATCTGCGCGGTTCGATTGGAGACATAGGTCTTCCATGAGTGAGGTGGCTTTTCGAGCCAGGCTAACACGATTTCCGAATCAGACCACATATTCAGCTTTCTTTGAGTGAGACCGAGATGGGGTTGCACTACTGCGACTAGTTTGGCTAGTAAGAGCGCTCCACATAGTTCCAGGCGTGGCAGACTTATAATTTTGAGAGGAGCCACTTTGCCTTTGGACACAAGGAGGTGAGAGAAGACTTGGGTGCCGACAGTAGTTCCCACATAGAGGGTTGCGCAATAAGCCTTTTCAGAGGCGTCGCAAAAACCATGGAGCTCGACTAAGTGGTCAGGGGCGAAGTTAATCCATCGGGGTATGTTGAGATTGGAGATGGAGTGCAGATTCTTTGCGAATTGCGTCCATTTTACGAGACGGATCGGTTTGCCTCGTTCATCCCAATCAGTCCCGTCCAGCCACAACTCTTGCATCAATATTTTTGCCTGTATCATGACTGGCGTTAGCTTCCCTGCGGGGTCGAAAAGTTTTGCAATAGCGGAGAGAATCCCTCGCTTGGTGGCTACCGTTGAGGCTGGATCTGAGTCCTCAGTATAAGAGAATGTGTCCGAGAGCGCATTCCATTGAATTCCAAGAGTTTTGGCGGTACTACTTTTCTCGAATTCGAGGAAGTCGGTGTCAAGTAAGTCCGCCTTGGGAATTTGCCTGAGAATGTCCGGATGGTTTGCCGTGATCTTTTTTAATGGGAAGCCGGCTGAGTTGAGTGCATCAATGGTCTCATTTAGGGATTGCTCGGCTGATGGGAGATCATGGCTGCCGGATAAAATATCGTCAACATACGTCTCGGACTTTAGTATTGGGGCTGCGCGTGGGTGAGAGACGGCTATGTCTTTCGACAGCTCGGCCAGAGTGTGAATAGCCAGGAAGGGAGCGTAGTTAACTCCAAAGGTGACCGTTTTTAATTTAAAGTCCTTTATTGGACTGGTTTCGGGGGTTCGGAATATTATCCGGTGGTAGTCTTGGTCATCGGGGTGTAGGAGGATCTGGCGGTACATTTTTTCCATTCTCCATTTCAACAACATAAGTCGGAGATCGGGTTGGAGGGTTGGGCTGGTGCATAGGTTATCATTGAGGAAGTGAAGGGACACTGACTTCTTGGAAGCATTAAATACAACTCTGACTTTTGTCGTCTTTATGTCTGGTCTGACGACCGCATGGTGAGGGAGATAGAAAGAGCAGTATTTCCCTTGAGCTTCTATCTCATTTGGGCTGCATTCTTCCATGTGGCCTAAGGACAGGTATTCTTCGAGTACCTTGTCGTACTGCTGCTTGAGATCGCCCTTATTTAAGAGTGTACGTTCCATGCCGTGGAACTGTCGTAGGGCTGCAGTACGGGATTGGCCTAGGTCGATATCGTTCGGAAATGTGGGTTTGAAGGTAAGCCGAACCATATATCGACCGTTATATATTCGAGTGGTTGTGCTTTTGTAGAATTCTTCGCACATTTGGTCTTCGGGAGTTTCCACTGGGGCTCTGGGTATCTCTTCGATTTCCCAGAACTGTCTAAGTTCTTCATTCAACTGACTGTTGGTTATTTCCCACGCTTGGGAGGAATGCGCTCCAACCTTTTCGGGAGTTTGGCCACTTATTATCCATCTAAAGATGGTATTTTGTGCTAGCAGGCTGGGAGAGATCTTTTCTTTGCCATTAAGCATTATCTGAGGGATAAGATCACTACCCAATACCAGATCGATTTGGGAGGGGTTTTGGGTGTTCTGGTCTGCCAGTTCGAGATGGGACCATTTTCGCATTTGGCTTTCATTTAGCCTGATTGTTGGAAGTTGCCTAGTTAGACGGGGTAGCACTATTGCCTGGGCTTTTATTTTTACTTTTCTGTCATTTGAGACTAGGGTCAACGAGCACAGCTTATTTGATGTTTGTACTACTCCGCCTCCCATACCCGAGATTTCAAATAGGGAGTGGGTATAGGGAAGCCGGAGTTTTGCTTGAGCTTTGGCGGATATGACGCTTCTTTAGGAGCCTTGATCGACTAAGGCCCGAAGCTTGAATAGGTCCCCTCTATGTTCTACCAAGACAATTGCTGTACGGAGTATGATTTTTCTATCATTTTCAGCATGGAATGATTGTACTTGGGATGTGTGGGGTGTACAGGGATCGCTTGCATGGGGTGCCGTCTGATTCACGTCCTGAAGCCTTGGATTGCTGTCTTATATTGTGGCTACCTGAGATCTAGTTCTGTGAATTCCAGAACTCGTACTGGGAGAAGCTGTGTCGTGAAGAGTGGTGTTATGTCGGCCTTGGCAGTGCATGCACGTTCTCGTGCTTTGGCAGTCTTTCAAGAGATGGGTTTGGGCTAAACAATTTTCGCAGATATTGTTGTCTCTTACGAATTTTCTGCGTTCTGAGATTGGCAACTTTTTATACCGCAAACAGCTTTGAGACTGCCTGAACTGGGGGGTGTTCTGACTGGGGTGTGGCCTTGAGAAGTTTGTGGAGGGTGGATTATATCGGGGTTTGGCTGGACGCCATTGATCCACCCTTCCCACTATCTCGTAGCGAGTAGTCAGAAACTGGTTCATTTGGGACCAGTTCGGTAGGTCTCTTCTGGAGCTTAATGATTGCTCCCACAGGGCAACTGTATTCTCTGGTAACTTTGACGTTACCAGATATATTAAAATGGGACCCTAGCTGGAGGTTTCGACTTGTTGTGTCGCTAGTATTTGGAGGGCGTTATTTACTGAGGATTGTAAAATTTGTATATCCTCACTATTTTCCGACTGAATCGCTTTTAGATTCATGAGAATTCGGATTTGATTATCGACCAGGACTCTTTTGTTCTCATATCGTGACTTGAGAGCTTCCCATGCTAGGGCAAAATTGTCGTCACTTAGGGGAAATTGTTCTACTATTTGACCTGCCTTACCTTTAGTCTTTTGAGGGAGGTGATACAGTTTTTGGGCGCTGGAGAGTTTGGAATGGTTGATATACACCGCTGTGAACATGTCACGGAAGGACGGCCATTGATCATACCCTCCATAGAAAATTTCAATTCCTTGAGTTGGAGTTGAACGCCTATTTGAGCCTTTGTCTCCTCATACGCTATTAGGCAGGCTCGGTATTTACCGAAGGCGGCAGATTTAAAATCATCGGGAAGGTCCTGGTCATCTGATTCTACTACCACGTCAAAGGCACTCTGTACTCTAGACCAAAATACATCGATATTTTTATCTTTTAATTTTAGGGCTGACTCGGTATTATCTTGAATGGGGGTTGCGCGGAACCGAGTACAGTAATCCGTAAAAATATCTGTTTCAGATATAAATTTATTTACAGCCACGGTAGTCATTCTAAATTGAGATTTACGGTAGCAATTTTGGAAGATTCTATTGAGACTGTTGCTTTTATTTTCGCAAAAAAAAATTTTTTTTGGGATTTTAGTAGTCTTGTACCACTGTTCAGGGGATGTATTGGTCTCAAAAGAGTATATACGCGTTGTAAACGGTAGTTATATACGTATAAATGGATATAATCAATGGGCTGTAATTTATAATTTTATCAATTACTTCTTCGGGATTTGAACACTAATTTACGGGGCTTATTATTTTAAGTTTGACCCAAAATTGAAATTTATTAAATTTGTGAGGAATGGTTTTAATAACCAGTGAAATTTAAAATATTTTATTTGAGAGGAAAATTTTGCGTTTAGGCCCACTGTCTTTGAACGTATATATGTATATATATATTTATAGAAAGAGATTTTCGTGTTATTTTTTACACTGTATATGTGTGAAATTTCGCCGTAACTAATTTGTTGAACGAGATTTATATATATATATATATAATTGGCGGGAAAATTAGGGGTTTTGGCGGGAAACAATATTGAAATTTAGTGATTATAATTTAAAATATTATATATATGTATGAGCAGGGGCTGGTTTCTTCAATGGCGAAGAAGGACCATGTATATATTTGATGAATACTCACTGTGCTCACTGTGGGATAGGGACCAGCTGCGTATTAGTTCGTGGTACTGATGTATAAATTCGACTCTTCTGGTAGTGGTAATGAGCACACTGCTTGCGCTGTCCAGTCCTTGCACGGAAAGTTCTGGAGTGGGTTTGCCACTTACCCGTAGTTATGTCAGCCAATATGTTTAATTTTATATTTCACACTTAGTGGTTTGCCTGTGTAAGTTGCCGCAACGCTATGCTAGTGCTTAAAGCAAATCGTAATCGTAATTCAAATAGCACTTTTGTTTGATTAATTTATGTACTAATTAAACTGAACTCGACTTTTGTTATGGCTAACTTTTATTTCGAAATAAATTAAATCACTTTCACTTGTATAATATTGTATATTTGCAGATTCGCAAGAAAAATATAAAAAGCCGGTGTATTGCAAAGCCTAAGATTTGTAATAATAATAATGATGGCCGCCCCCACATCAGCTGATTAAAAGTTCCGCATGCTCGCGAACGTTGAGCATTTTAGCCTCTTGGTGAAGGTGAGACTCAGGAGACATAAGCAAACAGCCCGTCGCGGTTCTGATTGCGGTGTTTTGGCAGACCTGCAATTTCCTCCAGTTGTTGTCGTGAAGGTATGGCGACCATATGGGCGCAGCATAATCAATAACCGGTCGGCCAATAGCCTTATATGTGACCAGCAACGTTTCTTTGTCTTTGCCCCAAGTACTGCCGGCCAGTGACTTGAGGATCTTGTTGCGGCTTTGTACCTTTGAGGCTATTGCGGTGGCATGATTAGCGAAGGTGAGGCTATTGTCGAAAGTGACCCCTAGAATTTTGGGGTGGTTGACTGTAGGTAGTGGAACACCATCTACGTGGACATTCAACTCCTGCCCCATCTGCGCGTTCCACGTTGTGAACAGGATCGTCGTAGATTTAGTCGGGGACAGGGTTAGGTTCCGCTCTGTGAAGAAGCTGGAAAGATCGTGCAGGTAGTCGTTCAGTCGCGTACACAGTTCGTCCGTGGAAGGTCCTCTGCCCGTGGCCATCACGGTGCAGTCGTCAGTGTACGAAACGATGGAGACCCCCTCTGGTGGGGGAGGGAGGCTCGAGATGTAGAAGTTAAACAGAAGGGGTGAAAGGACACCACCCTGCGGTACCCCTTGTCTAATTCTTCTAGGTCTACATCTCTCGTTTCGAAACTGCACTGACGCCAGCCGACCGTTTAGATAGTTGGCAGTCCATCGATTTAGGCCGGCAGGGAGCGGTGTCTCCTCCAGGTCGAGCGCCACGAGAACCGACCTGTGGTTTGGTTGGTGTTGGTTCAAACCGAAGTTAATCTGCGTCGTGATGGCGTTCAAAGCCGATCTTCTGCTGTGATTTTTACGGAAGCCATGTTGATGATTGGCCAGCTGTAGGTTGCCAGTATAGTATGGGAGCAAGATAGCCTCTAACAACTTCACTACCGGCGAGAGGGGAGATATCGGACTATAGGAATCTGCAGTCGCGTGTTTCCAGATATCTGGTATGACGAAAGTGGTCAGTGAGACGTTGAATAGAGCCGCCAAGTACTTGTGCCCCTCGTGGCCGAGGTGTTTCAGCATCTTCATGGCAATTCCGTCGGGTCCGAGTGATCTGGATGGATTCGCCTTCCTTATAGATTCCTTGACCTCTGCGACGGAGACGACAATGGGTGCGGCTGTATGTTTGTGTTTGTGCGCACGTCGAATGGCTTTCCTCTTAGCCCTATCCGCAGGAGAATGCAGTATAAATTGCCGGCAGAATGCGCTCGCGCATTTCCTGGGGTCCGATTTGACGCAATCGCCGAAAGCAATGGCGACCTTGTCATTGTATTTGGTCGGGTTGGATAGGGCCTGACTGTTGACCATAGTTTGCCGACACCGTCGGACAAGTTGCATGACTCTAGGTGTTCTTTCCACTTTTTCAATTTATGGTCATTGACAGTCCGACGGATTGTTACGTACATGCCTGGTACGGGAGAGGAGGAGTGGCGGGTTGGCATGGTGGTAGCCCGGCTGAGGCTCGTCGGCTTTGGGGCGCAGTTCTTGCCACTTCTCCTTTCCCAACAGTTGCATAGCAAAATTAGGGGTTCATGCCTGTGAAAGATCCAAAATAAAGAAAGAAGACAAAAATATAGGAAAGCGGGGGAAAACCTGTCCGAGTCAGGTGGAGCCTTCCCACCCCTCCTGTTGACGAGATGTGAACAGCCTTTGGACTCTACTATGGCTCCGCTTCCCGAGTAGAGTCCCCTTGAACCTGACTGATGTCCGTGTTTTAGTACTTACGTTATTCCATCTTTTCTCAACTACCCCAACTTACCTTCAGTTGCCGCAAGGGCAACACCTGCACCAACAACTATATGTCTTTAGCCAGACATGTCGCAATCAGTTACCTAAAGCAAACAAAAATCCTCAACCCATATAATACCAAGAAAGTTCTCTTCGAAAATTTTTTCAATGAAAAATAATTAACAATGTTTATTCATCTAACTAAAAACAAAAATGAGTACGTCTTATACTAGGTGGAAATTCATGAAAACTTACAATTAATTATCTTCTAATATTAAAAGCTAAAAAGTATGAAAAAAATTAAAGTTTTAATTACGGAAAAAAATTTTATAATCTGGGCCAGCCTAATACTATCCAATTTTTTCTGTGCACAGGCACACAACTAAATATAAATAAGTATGTAAAAAAAAAAATGTGTACTCAATCTCCCAAAACTACTAGACAAAAATTGTAAGTAAAAAAAAACTTCCAAGTTAATATGTATGTCTGTATGTAAATCAACCCTAACTTTAAAACAAAAAAACCGATCTCAATAGTATTGGGAATTCGTAAAAATGTATAAGAGTGTGTTTCTCACAAAAAAACCTCAATGCATATATACGTATGTACACTGTGTGAATGTTTAATGTTGTTTTTTTTGTAACAAAATAACTCACCTTGCTCAGCAGCCAGAATTTGGTACCAAAATCGACGAACTGAAAAAAGAGGTAAAAGAAAAACAAACAACATAGACAATTCAAACGACAGTGGTTCTGTTATAAGGCTTTGACCGCTTGACCCGTTGTCAAGGCTAATTTCTAAGAACTATTGTCTTTGAAGTTTTAGTTTTACAACGTGGTTCGGTTCGTAAACGAAAAAAAATTTCCACGCGTCGAATAAATAAAAAATTATTTTTGTCAAGACGACAAAATTAAAAAATTGCAAATCGTGGCGCCGGGTTAAAAAGTATGAAATTGTGAAAGTGAAGTGAAAGTGTAGTGAGAAAAAAAAAGACTGATCAAAAAAAAAAAAAATACAAATGCAAACGAAATTATAAATCAAAAAAACTTGGAAAAAAGCAAACGATAAAAAAATAAAGATGCACAAAAAATTTAATTGAAAGTGAAATAAAAAATCTAATCAAAAACAATAAGAAAATTGGAATAATCTAAATTGGCAATAAAGATTGAAAAAAAAAGAGCAAAAAAATCAAAGATAAAAAAATCCAAAAAATTAAAAGTGAAAGTGTAAGTGAAACATAAAAAAATCTAAATTGGGAATACAAGTAAAAAAGCAAAAAAAAAATCCACGAATAAAATGCATAAATTAGAAGTGAAGGTAAGATTACAAATGAGAAAAAAAAATAGAAAATTTTTCTATTAGAGAATTTATACAATATTGTGTAAAAGAAAAATTGTAGAAGATCTAAGCGAGATCGACTTAGTGTGTAAGAATAAAAAAATCTTTTTAAAATTAACAATTAATTGGGCCAGTTAAGATATGTCTTTTCAATATTTCCGAGTTGAATTTGACGAAAAAAAACAGAAAACCATCATATGTGTAAGTTGTAATATTCTCCCGCTATACGGATATATTCATGTGTACCAATAGCGCATGTGAAATGGTTTCGGGTGGGACGCGTGCGTTTCATGGTTCGATCCCAACTTCGAATATACCATTTTTTTCCCCTTTTTTTTCATATTGACTATTTTTTTTTGCAGGGAAATTACTAAAATCTACCTTAAAACAATATGTACTTATATACATATGTCGTTTTATGAATTTTTTTTTAAGGAGTTTGCTTTTTCTAATAGATTTTCCATAATAATGATAGCTATATATCTAAGTTGAGGTCATACGATATAAATATCACGGAATATTATTGAAATGATATAAAAGTCAATATGTAATGTACTTATATATATACATATATCTAAATTGTTGAGGAAAAACCTAAAAAAAAGCAAAATGGAAATCGGCCTAATGCTCATAATGAGAACTACGAAATAAACTCCAAATTCATTTTTAAAAAAATTTTAAAGCTATTATTCTTTTTCAAAAACGCAGTCAAACTTCTATATTTTTCAAAATTCTATAATAAAAGTGAGATTCAAAAGTATTCATGGTCACTATTTTCGGGTAGCTCTTGAGATGCATCCTAAAACACTTGTTTTTAACATATCTTGCATGTTCTATTGCAAAAAATAGTTCAAAATTAAAGTTTTTCTGGAAATTATTATTCTTTTTCAAAAACGCAGTCAAACTTCTATATTTTTGCAAAATTCTATAATAAAAGTGAGATTCAAAAGTATTCATGGTCACTATTTTCGGGTAGCTCTTGAGATGCATCCTAAAACATTTGTTTTTAACATATCTTGCATGTTCTATTGCAAAAAATAGTTCAAAATTAAAATTTTTCTGGAAAATAGGACAAAAGTTGTGTTTTTATAGAACTCTAAAACTTAATTTTTTTTTAAATGTTATGAAATTGGTATACATTTGTTAAATTTCACTATATACGGTCGGTAATTTAGATGCATCCTAAAATCCCGAAAAACTGAAGTGCTTACAATGAAATGTAAATTGCTTTGTGGAAAACGCACTGAAAATTTTATTTGCTTCCAATTTTGTTCGATATGGCATCATTCTAACATTTTTTCCATACATTCAATTGCCAGAGTGTATCTCATAAAAAAATGCATAATTCCAATTATTATATATTTTGATATGTTTTCATGGGACAGGAGCTTTGCATAGGCATATTATATTTACCAAAAAATGCTGCATTAATTTGTAATAATTCATAAAAGTTTTCACCAAAACCCAAAACTGTTAACTACAGTATCTGACTGTTTTATTGTACATACAGCAGTGCCGCAGGTGGTGAGCTTGCCGGCTATGATGCGTGCGTTCGTAGGTTCAAGCACGTGTTCAGGGCAGGTCAAGTTTTTTTTTTTTTTACTAAATTGAATTTGCCTTAAAACATACGAAAAGTTTTTATCATATTTTTTTTTTAATTTATTATATTTGTAACCCAATATTTCAATATTTTTCTGTTTATGACATCTATCTTAAAAAATCTAAAAAATTATTCCAATTTATCAATATTTATCAATTTATATTTTTTAAGAAATATATCATATTTAATATGCAAAAAGAAAAAGTACAGTTTGTAGCTTCTTCAATTTTATACTTACGAAATAATTAGAAATCTCGTTAATTTTCCTAAAGACATCAACTATTTTGTACCTAAAAATTTTTATTCGCAAAAGAGTCGACATATAACTCAATATTTCAATATTTTTCTGTTTATGACATCTATCTTGGAGTGAAAAAAACAAATTTTTTGAAAAAAGTTAAAAAATTATTTCAATTTATCAATATATATTTTTTAAGAAATATATCATATTTAATATACAAAAAGTAAAAACACAGTTTGTAGCTTCTTCAATTTTATACTTACGAAATAATTAGAAATCGCGTTAATTTTCCTAAAGACACAAACTATTTTGTTCCTAAAAATTTTTATTTGCAAAAGAGTCGACATATAACAAAATATTTCAATATTTTTCTGTTTATGACATCTATCTTGGAGTGAAAAAATCTAATTTTTTAAAAAAGCTAAAAAATTATTTCAATTTATCAATATATATTTTTTAAGAAATAAATCATATTTAATATACAAAAAGTAAAAACACAGTTTGTAGCTTCTTCAATTTTATACCTACGAAATAATTAGAAATCGCGTTAATTTTCCTAAAGACATCAACTATTTTGTTCCTAAAAATTTTTATTTGCAAAAGAGTCGACATATAACCCAATATTTCAATATTTTTCTGTTTATGACATCTATCTTGGAGTGAAAAAATCTAATTTTTTTAAAAAAGCTAAAAAATTATTTCAATTTATCAATATATATTTTTTAAGAAATATATCATATTTAATATACAAAAAGTAAAAACACAGTTTGTAGCTTCTTCAATTTTATACTTACGAAATAATTAGAAATCGCGTTAATTTTCCTAAAGACACGAACTATTTTGTTCCTAAAAATTTTTATTTGCAAAAGAGTCGGCATATAACCCAATATTTCAATATTTTTCTGTTTATGACATCTATATTGGAGTGATAAAACTAAATTTTTTGAAAAAAAGCTAAAAAATTATTTCAATTTATCAATATATATTTTTTAAGAAATAAATCATATTTAATATACAAAAAGTAAAAACACAGTTTGTAGCTTCTTCAATTTTATACCTACGAAATAATTAGAAATCGCGTTAATTTTCCTAAAGACATCAACTATTTTGTTCCTAAAAATTTTTATTTGCAAAAGAGTCGACATATAACCCAATATTTCAATATTTTTCTGTTTATGACATCTATCTTGGAGTGAAAAAATCTAATTTTTTTAAAAAAGCTAAAAAATTATTTCAATTTATCAATATATATTTTTTAAGAAATATATCATATTTAATATACAAAAAGTAAAAACACAGTTTGTAGCTTCTTCAATTTTATACTTACGAAATAATTAGAAATCGCGTTAATTTTCCTAAAGACACGAACTATTTTGTTCCTAAAAATTTTTATTTGCAAAAGAGTCGGCATATAACCCAATATTTCAATATTTTTCTGTTTATGACATCTATATTGGAGTGATAAAACTAAATTTTTTGAAAAAAAGCTAAAAAATTATTTCAATTTATCAATATATATTTTTTAAGAAATACATCATATTTAATATACAAAAAGTAAAAACACAGTTTGTAGCTTCTTCAATTTTATATTCACGAAATAGTTTGAAATCGCGTTAATTTTCCTAAAGACATCAATTATTTTCTTCCTAAAAATTTTAATTTGTAAAAGAGTCGACATAAATATAACCGGAATCCTTACATATTTAGGCTAATTGGGCCAGTTAAGATATGTGTTTTCAATATTTCCGAGTTGAATTTGACGAAAAAAACCACAAAACCATCATATGTGTAAGTTGTAATATTCTCCCGCTATACGGATATATTCATGTGTACCAATAGCGCATGTGAAATGGTTTCGGGTGGGACGCGTGCGTTTCATGGTTCGATCCCAACTTCGAATATACCATTTTTTTCCCCTTTTTTTTCATATTGACTACTTTTTTTGCAGGGAAATTACTTAAATCTACCTTAACACAATATGTACTTATATACATATGTCGTTTTATGAATTTTTTTTTAAGGAATTTGCTTTTTTCTAATAGATTTTCCATAATAATGATAGCTATATATCTAAGTTGAGGTCATACGATATAAATATCACGGAATATTATTGAAATGATATAAAAGTCAATATGTAATGTACTTATATATATACATATATCTAAATTGTTGAGGAAAAACCCTAAAAAATCCAAAATGGAAACCGGCCTAATGCTCATAATGAGAACTTCGAAATAAACTCCAAATTCATTTTTAAAAAAAATTTTAAGTTATTATTCTTTTTCAAAAACGCAGTCAAACTTCTATATTTTTGTAAAATTCTATAATAAAAGTGAGATTCAAAAGTATTCATGGTCACTATTTTCGGGTAGCTCTTGAGATGCATCCTAAAACATTTGTTTTTAACATATCTTGCATGTTCTATTGCAAAAAATAGTTCAAAATTAAAATTTTTCTGGAAAATAGGACAAAAGTTGTGTTTTTATAGAACTCTAAAACTAAATTTTTTTTTTAAATGTTATGAAATTGGTATATATTTGTTAAATTTCGCTATATACGGTCGGTAATTTAGATGCATCCTAAAATCCCGAAAAACTGAAGTTTTTACAATGAAACGTAAATTGTTTTGTGGAAAACGCACTGAAAATTGTATTTGCTTCCAATTTTGTTCGATATGGCATCATTCTATGTGACCATTATCTAGATATTAATAGGCTAACATTTTTTCCATACAATCAATTGCCAGAGTGTATCTCATAAAAAAATCCATAATTCAAATTTTTATATATTTTGATATGTTCTCATGGGCCAGGAGCTTTGCATAGGCATATTATATTTAACAAAAAATGCTTCATTAATTTGTAATAGTTCATAAAAGTTTTCACCAAAACCCAAAACTGTTAACTACAGTATCTGACTGTTTTATTGTATATACATACAGCAGTGGCGCAGGTGGTGAGCTTGCCGGCTATGATGCGTTCGTAGGTTCAAGCACGTGTTCAGGGCAGGTCAAAGTAAAAAAGTACAGTTTGTAGCTTCTTCAATTTTATACTTACGAAATAATTAGAAATCGCGCTAATTTTCCTAAAGGCATCAACTATTTTGTACCTAAAAATTTTGATTTGCAAAAGAGTCGACATATAACCCAATATTTCAATATTTTTCTGTTTATGACATCTATCTTGGAGTGAAAAAAAAACAAATTTTTTGAATAAAAGCTAAAAAATTATTTCAATTTATCAATATATATTTTTTAAGAAATATATCATATTTAATATACAAAAAATAAAAACACATTTTGTAGCTTCTTCAATTTTATACTTACGAAATAATTAGAAATCGCGTTAATTTTCCTAAAGACATCAACTATTTTGTTCCTAAAAATTTTTATTTGCAAAAGAGTCGACATATTGTTGAGCCAATAAGTTTTATACAAACGAATATTTTATTCAGACTAAAAGTTTTACAAATTTTTGATGTTTACATTTTTCTAAATTTTTGGTTAAAATATCAGCGATCATATAATAAGTAGGTACATAATGTATTGTTATTTGATTACTATCTAAAACTTCACGAACATGATACTTTATATCGATATGTTTGCTACGTGCATGATATACATACAGGATTCTTTACTAAATGTTGTGCGCTAAGATTGTCACAATAGATTTTAATGGGATCATTTTTGGTATTGATTGCAATTTCTTGCATAAGTTTTCTTAAATATACGGCTTCTTTTGCAGCTGCAGATAATCCCATATATTCCGCCTCTGTGCTGCTAAGTGCAACATTGGTTTGTTTCTTCGATTGCCATGAGAAAATACCACCTGCCAAAACGAAAGCATATCCCGTATATGACTTTCTGTCGGTTGTATCACCTGCCCAATCAGCATCTGTATAGCATTCAATTGTATAGCATTCTAATGTAATTTATAGTCAATTGTTTTATTTAAATAACGTAGAATATGTTTATCTCCTGTCTCATGTTCAATGTGTGGATCTTTGTTTCGTTGGGATAATTTTGATACAGCATGTAAAATATCTGGTCTAGTTAAAATTGCCAGATACATAAGTGATCCAATAAGTGACTGATATTGGGTTTGATCAATTTTTTTACAATTTTTATTATTGCAACTTACTTGGAATTTTGGTTCAAGCGGAGTCGAAACAGTTCTGTAATTAATCATATCATTTTGTTCTAAAAGTTCCTTTATAAAATTTGATTGGCTTATTGTTATTGATCCAATTGCACCCTTACGTTCAAATGACATTCCCAAAAAATGATTTATTGGACCTTTATCAACTACTTTAAATTCATTTCCTATACTCTTTTTTATTTTTATTAAATCTGCTTTTTTTGTTGAAGCAAGTAAAGTGTCATCCACGTAAACAGCAATTATATTGAAACATCCGTTCGAGTGATTGATATAAACGCATGGTTCACTAGGACATGGTGTAAAACCAATTGTCTCTAAAACACATTCAAGCTTCGTGTTCCACTCTCTACCTGATTGTTTAAGCCCATACAAGGATTTTTTAAGTTTGAGCACACGATTTTGATATTTTTTATCAACAAATTGTTCGGGTTGTTTCATATAAACAGTATCATGAAGGTCTCCGTTTAAATATGCCGTTTCAACATCCATCTGATGTAAATACATTTCATTTTCAACTGCTAATGCTATTATCAACCTAAGAGTTTCATAACGTACCACTGGTGAAAAGGTTTCTTGATAATTTACGCCATAACCTGACTGCAACCCTCTGCCACTAACCTTGCTTTAAATCTTTCTACATTACCATCACCATCTCGCTTCAAAGCAAAAATCCATTTACATCCGACAACCCTTTGCGATGGAGGTAAATCTTCTAGCGTCCAAGTGTTATTGGCAATCAAAGAAACATATTCTCTTTGCATGGCCCTCTGCCACTCTTCAGAATGCTCACTTGACAATGCTTGTTCAACGCTTTCAGGGATTTTTATATTACTCAACGAATTCAGTACATTATACTCTTTTTTAGGACGACCAACCCTGCCAGTTCGAATTATTTTTGGACTTCCTTTACCTCTTCTAATTGCTTCATCATTTTGCATAATATCAGTAGAAATATCGTCAATTTGATCTTCTTCTGCAATCGAAATATTGCTGGTATCAACTTGGTCTCCTCCTCCAGCAAGATTCTCTGATTCCTCAGTTCCCACTAACTTATCGTTATAATTAGTCGTAAGTATTAACTCGTTTACATCTACTTTATCACTTCCATCTTTAATTTCGAGAGAACTTTCAACGAATACTACGTCTCTGCTTATTATAAATTTATGTGTTGCGGGATCGAACAAACGATATGCTTTGACATTTTCTGAATATCCTACCAACAAATATTCTCTACTTTTGGGACGGAACTTATGATTTTCCTTTTTATCAAGAGCAATAGTTAAAGAACCGAATACCCTTAAAAAGTTAACTGTTGGTTTTATTTTAAACCAAGCTTCGTATGGAGTTTTATTTGTTAATACTTTTGTTGGAGATCTATTACGCAAAAATGCAGCAGTTGAAATTGCTCCCGCCCAAAAACTTTCATCCATTTTTGCGTGAAGTAACATACATCGTGCCATTTCAACCAAAGTATGGTTTGCACGCTCCGCTACACCATTTTGTTGCGGTGTGTATGGAACAGTAAGCTGTCGCCTAATTCCATGCAAAATTAAATAATTATCAAAATCACGATTTATAAATTCACGACCATTATCGCTACGAATGGCTTTTATCTTTTTACCAGTTTGGCATTCCACCAAAACTTTAAATTCTTTAAACTTCTGAAATACCTCGTCTTCTGTTTTCAGAAAATATACAAATATATATCTTGTCTTGTCATCGATAAAAGTAACAAAATACTTTGAACCACCAATTGACGTTTTATTAATTGGACCACGTACATCCGTATGTATTAAATCAAGAATGTCGTTCGAATTTGTGTTGGATGCATTAGGAAACGGTTTCCTACATATTTTGCTTTTAATGCAAATACGACATTCAATGTCTTGTGGTATAATAATATCTTTCATACCATGCACTAAACCTTTATTTGACAATTCTTGTAAACTCTTAAAATTTAAATGACCATACCTGTGATGCCAATCCAATACCTCGTTAGCTTTGGAATAGAAACATATGTTTGCCGAAGTTTTTCCAAAAATGTATAAGTCGTTGAATCTTCGTGCCTTCAGTAAAATTTTACCTTTTCCGTTTTTAATAACGCAAAATTGATTGTCGAACGAAATTTTACAGCCTGCGCTTGATGCCTTTCCAACGGATATGATGTCCCGTATTTCCACAATTGTAGCATTTAACATTAGACGATTTCGTTGAAAAATTAGTATGATTTCCTTTTTGATTACTTTCTCTGCTCTTGTTTGCCCTCTTATTATTGTTATTATTTCTTCTTGCCAAAAATGCCTGCTGATTGTTGCTATTTTGTGTTTCCTCACCTTTATCTTGTCGACGATCTCCTTCCTCAAGTACTTAATTTGATTTTCAATGCGCTTAGTGATGGTAAATTGTCCCGTGCCTCAATTGAAACCACGAAATTTTCGTAGGATTTCGGTAAACTTGATAACAGAATAATGACCAACATCTCTTCTGGTATCATTACATCAATTTCAGCCATTTTTTCAATAATGTCGGAGAAATTCCTTAGATGCTCAGAAACGCTATCAACCCCATTCCAGCTATTATATAGCAATTTTTTAAAAAGCGCAATCTTTCGACCTGGTCCTCTGGGCTGATAGATTTCTTGTAATTTTTTCCACGCCTCCAATGAAGTATTGCAATGACGGATATGATTTAGCTGCGACGGCTTAAGACACAACGTTATACTTGCAAGCGCCTTCTCGTCCTTTGTGTCAAATGTTGCCAATTCCTCTGCAGTTCCAGTTTCGCTTTTAATATGCTTACCGGATGCGATTCCCCATAAATCTGTATGAATAAGGGCGCTCTTCATCTGGACTGACCATGATGAGTAATTTGTATCATCGAGTTTCTCGATAGAAAAAATTCCGGAAGGTGTCATTCTATTTATTGAAGAATGAATATAAACGTATTATATATTTGTCCTCAATCCTTTTATTTTAAAAACGAATGCTCATTTATTTAAGTCTCATAATCTGTTGAGCCAATAAGTTTTATACAAACGAATATTTTATTCAGACTAAACAAATTTTCATTACATGACAGACTTATAAGAAAAACTACTATGATTAAAACTGGAATAAGTGAAACAAGTACTTTGTGTTGCAAATATTTTCAACACATATAACCCAATATTTCAATATTTTTCTGTTTGTGACATCTATCTTGGAGTGAAAAAACCAAATTTTTTGAAAAAAAGCTAAAAAATTATTTCAATTTATCAATATATATGTTTTAAGAAATAAATCATATTTAATATACAAAAAGTAAAAACACAGTTTGTAGCTTCTTCAATTTTATATTCACGAAATAGTTTGAAATCGCGTTAATTTTCCTAAAGACATCAACTATTTTCTTCCTAAAAATTTTAATTTGTAAAAGAGTCGACATAAATATAACCGGAATCCTTACATATTTAGGCTAATTGGGCCAGTTAAGATATGTGTTTTCAATATTTCCGAGTTGAATTTGACGAAAAAAACCAGAAAACCATCATATGTGTAAGTTGTAATATTCTCCCGCTATACGGATATATTCAATAGCGCATGTGTAATGGTTTCGGGTGGGACGCGTGCGTTTCATGGTTCGATCCCTACTTCGAATATACCATTTTTTTCCCCTTTTTTTCATATTGACTATTTTTTTTTTTGCGGTTAAATTACTAAAATCTACCTTAACACAATATGTACTTATATGTCGTTTTATGAATTTTTTTTAAGGAATTTGCCATTTTTTATTAGATTTTCCATAATAAATATAGCTATATATTTAAGTTGAGGTCATACGATATAAATATCACGGAATATTATTGAAATGATATAAAAGTCAATATGTAAAGTTCCGAGGATATCAATTACTAAAACACGACTGACTTTTATTCATATTCAGTGAACGTTACAAAGTTTCATATAAAAGAGAATGAGATAAATGTCAAAGGATACATACATGCGAATGTTACAGAGTTGTAATTTAATGTATTATATTTCATGAGTGATTACGAACTGCTTCGCATCTCCAACACGTCCTCTCGAAGTAGTGAGATCCTTTGATTAACTATGGTTAGTGAGGCCCAAATTTGTAGAACAAGAGGCATGTTTAATTTGTGTAAGCCCCTTGGTAAGTACATCCGCTGGGATTGATTCCGTTGGCATGTACTCTAACTTGATCATGTTGTTGTGTATGCAATCTCGGATGAAATGGTGGCGAACATCAATATGTTTAGTTCGCGGTCGAAACGTGGAGGATTTGGCCAGCTTATGTGAACTCTGGTTATCGTTGTATAATTTGATATTGGCACATTCGATACCTAGTTCGTTTAAAGCTCCTTTCAAATAAAGAGCTTCCTTCGCTGCCTCAGTTATTGCTATAAATTCCGCTTCAGTACTTGACAGTGAAACAGTACGCTGTTTACGCGCTTCCCAGCTTATTGAGGAGCTAGCAAAAATAAAGGCGAAACCAGAATATGATCTCCTATCTGTTGTGTTTGCCCCCCAGTCGGCATCAGCTACACCTTACAATTCTGCTTTTGTTTTCTTATACAGAAGACCCAAGTTTATTGTACCTTTTAGGTACCGCAGAATTCTTTTAGCTGATCTCCAATGCTCTTCAGTATAATTCGTATTGAATTGGCTCATAAAGTTCACCGCAAATGCTATATCGGGCCTAGTTGATACGGCTAAGTACATTAGAGCCCCTATTAAACTCTGATAGGGGTATTTTGACATGATATTTTCATCTTTGGTTTCCGGCATGGCTAGTTTGCAATTCGTTTCTATCGGAGTTTTCGAAGGCTTGCAATCTGACATACCAAATCGCTCTAAAATTGTTTCAGCGTATGTGCTTTGTGATATGAACACTTCATGCTTCTGTAGATCTTGCTGGAAATCTATTCCCAGCATCGTTTTACCCGCCCAATATCTTTCATTTCAAAGCTCTCAGAAAGAGTATGCTTAATCTCATTGAGCCATTTCTGATTATTCGACGCCAATAGCAGATCATCGACATAAATAATTACAAACATTATGTCGCTGCCCTCACGTCGCTTATAAAAACAAGGGTCAAACTTTGTTGCATGTAATCCGATTCTATTAAGGGTTTGTGACAACTTGTTATACCACATTAGGCCTGATTGGCGCAGGCCGTATAATGCCTTATCTAATAAACACACTGGATTTTTGTTACTATCTAACGCTTTTTGCCACTCGCTGGCCGTGCGTTTCAAATCTTTGTTATGTTCATTTATGCCCTTTAAACCAACAGGGTCGCCTCGCTTTATCTTACTTAAAAAACTTTCGAGTTTATCTGGTACGCTCATATAAACATTTTCGTCGAGTTCTCCATTCAAATACGCTGTAACTACATCCATTTGGTGGATTTCAAGATCAAGTTCTGCTTCCAATGCTGTGAAGAGTCGTACAGAAGTGGAGCGAACTACTGGAGATGATATTTCGTGATAATCTTCACCTGGGCGCTGAGCGAACCCCTTTGCCACTAGCCGAACCTTTTTCAGGTTCCTACAAAAATCGGTTTCTATTCTAAATACAAATTTATTGCCAATTACCTTTCTGTCCTTTGGTTGATCAACGATGTGCCACGTTTTGTTTTTGGTATGTGCCAGAAACTCATCTTCAAGAGCTTTTAGCCACGCACTCGCATCGTCTGATTCAACCGCCTCCACAAGTGTTAGTGGATCTTCACTTGCAAGGTTTGCTGCATTTTCGTCCCACTCGAAGAAATTATCTGAGTCGCCACCATCCTCCTCTGAAGCTGCAGTTTCACCCGATTGCTGATACACTTTTCGTGGTCTGCCACGTTGACCTGTGCGATGATACGTGGGCTTACCTCGGCCATGCTGCTGCCTTTTTGTTTCGGCTTCTTCGTTTTCCGATGATTCTGATATTTCTTCATTTTCGTTGTTATTTATTTTATTTTCGCTTTCATTTTCGATTAAAATGTCTATTGTATTTTAATTTTCGTTACTGTCTTTATCGATTTTATCAAATCCCGGGTTATCGATAAATTTTACATCGCGGCTTATAATTACACGTTTTTTAAGCTTTTGAGTATAATCGATATGCTTTCGATTCATTCGAATAACCAACAAATATACACTGTTCCGCTAGCGATTCAAACTTCCCTTTTGCAGGATTTTTATTTAGTACGTATGCTTTTGTGCCAAAAATCTTCATATGCACAACTGTCGGATTTTTCTTTGTCCACACGCGGTAAGGCACTTTACCCGTTGTTCTTGTGATACACCGATTGCGTATGTAACACGCCGTATTTATTGCCTCCGCCCAAAACGAAACCGTTGCCCCCGATTGCTTCATCATGCAACGAGCCATCTCAATGAGTGTTCTGTTTTTACGCTCCGCCATACCGTTCTGCTGTGGGGTATATGGAGCCGTGAGTCTACGTTGTATTCCGTTTTCGCGGAAAAAATGATCGAAATCTCGATTGCAGTACTCGCGCCCGTTGTCGGACTGCAATGCTTTTATCTTCATACCAGTTAGATTCTCAGCTTTAGCTTTGTATTGCTTAAAAGCGTCGAACACCTCAGATTTTTTCTTTATAAAATAGATTTCGCACCACCTTGACTTTTCGTCAATAAAAGTTACAAAAAATTTTGCGCCGCCGTTGTATGCATGTCTCATCGGACCACACACATCACTATGTACTATCTCTAATACGTCACTCACTCTGTTTGCATTTACTTTTGGGAAAGAAGAACGCACTTGCTTTTCGCTTGCACATATTTCGCACTCTGACAATTTTTCGTTTTCGTTAAAATCCAACCCATACACTGCATTATTTCTTGCCATTGATTTTAAATCACTTTCGTTAACATGGCCCATTTTATAATGCCACAAATCAATATTATTATTTGCTTTTGCAAGATGCACAAAATTCTTCGGAGCTTTAAGATAATATAAATTACCTATTCTCTCTGCTTCTAGCACTTCTTTGTTTGCGCTGTCTA
>OX608078.1:97262831-97410920 GCA_951509765.1 Sphenella marginata
ACAACAATCTTCTGAACCAATCTTGAAAGTTTAAAAGAGATCGACCATAAACTTTGGACATTATTGAAGTACAAACAAAACACAAAAAATGTGGAAGTGGCACCGCCCACTTTTCTAAAATTACATAAATCTTGACCAAAGGACACACATATCCAGAAATAATTAATTTAGACCAAATATGTTCAGAGCTATGAAGAATTAAAATTTTATATAGCCTGGGGGCGTGGCACCGCCTTCTTTTCCAAAAATTGATATAGCCTAAATCGTACACAACAATCTTCTGAACCAATCTTGAAAGTTTAAAAGAGATCGACCATAAAGTTTGGACATTATTGAAGTACAAACAAAACACAAAAAATGTGGGCGTGGCACCGCCCACTTTCCCAAAATTACTTAAATCTTGACCAAAGGACACAAATATCTAAAAATCATTAATTTAGACCAAATATGTTCAGAGTTATGAATAATTGTAGTTTTATATAGCCTGGGGGCGTGGCACCGCCCAAATTTCCAAAAATTAATATAGCCTATGCTTTAACCCATGATCCCAAGAATATACTGTGAAAATTTCATAAAAATTGGTTTAGTACTTTGGACGCCCATAGAGGACACACAGACACACAGACACACATTCATTTTTATTTACAAGATGGGTTTGTTATTATAATTTGGGGAATCACCAAAAATTCTCTTTATATTTCTTCTCTTTTGTCGAAGGCTTATGCATCTCTTAGTCAAAATACATTTTCTCTACGTTGAGTTCATACACACACGCACATACATTTTTGTTCCGCTGTAGCTTGAGTTTGATCTATGAAAATTCTTATGCTTGGATTGTTTGAAGCTTTTATAAATTTCATCCTAGAAATAAGGGGCTTTAAGTTTTGAAAATGGAAAAAATGAAAACGCCACTAGGTTTACTTTTGGGAAGACTTGCTTCTTAAAAAAATTTCATAAAAATTGGGCCATCAATTTTCGAGATTAGCCGTTACGAATATTTTCATTTAAGCAATTTTATATAGTTAGTATAGATACAGCAGTGGCGCAGGTGGTGAGCTTGCCGGCTATGATGCGTGCGTTCGTAGGTTCAAGCACGTGTTCAGGGCAGGTCAATTTTTTTTTTTTACTAAATTGAATTTGCCTTAAAACATACGAAAAGTTTTTATCATATTTTTTTTTTTATTTTATTATATTTGTAACCCAATATTTCAATATTTTTCTGTTTATGACAGCTATCTTAAAAAATCTAAAAAATTATTCCAATTTATCAATATTTATCAATTTATATTTTTTAAGAAATATATCATATTTAATATACAAAAAGTAAAAACACATTTTGTAGCTTCTTCAATTTTATACTTACGAAATAATTAGAAATCGCGTTAATTTTCCTAAAGACATCAACTATTTTGTTCCTAAAAATTTTTATTTGCAAAAGAGTCGACATATAACCCAATATTTCAATATTTTTCTGTTTATGACATCTATCTTGGAGTGAAAAAAAAAACAAATTTTTGGAATAAAAGCTAAAAAATTATTTAAATTTATCAATATATATTTTTAAGAAATATATCACATTTAATATACAAAAAGTAAAAACACATTTTGTAGCTTCTTCAATTTTATACTTACGAAATAATTAGAAATCGCGTTAATTTTCCTAAAGACACGAACTATTTTGTTCCTAAAAATTTTTATTTGCAAAAGAGTC
Organism: Sphenella marginata; assembly: GCA_951509765.1. NCBI lineage: Eukaryota > Metazoa > Arthropoda > Insecta > Diptera > Tephritidae > Sphenella > Sphenella marginata. The sequence goes on from OX608078.1 coordinate 97,264,543, forward strand.
GACATATAACCCAATATTTCAATATTTTTCTGTTTTGACATCTATCTTGGAGTGAAAAAATCAAATTTTTGAAAAAAAGCTAAAAAATTATTTCAATTTATCAGTATATATTTTTTAAGAAATATATCATATTTAATATACAAAAAGTAAAAACACAGTTTGTAGCTTCTTCAATTTTATACTTACGAAATAATTAGAAATCGCGTTAATTTTCATAAGACACGAACTATTTTGTTCCTAAAAATTTTTTTTTGCAAAAGAGTCGACATATAACCCAATATTTCAATATTTTTCTGTTTATGACATCTATATTGGAGTGATTAAACTAAATTTTTTGAAAAAAAGCTAAAAAATTATTTCAATTTATCAATATATATTTTTTAAGAAATAAATCATATTTAATATACAAAAAGTAAAAACACAGTTTGTGGCTTCTTCCATTTTATATTCACGAAATAGTTTGAAATCGCGTTAATTTTCCTAAAGACATCAACTATTATCTTCCTAAAAATTTTAATTTGTAAAAGAGCCGACATAAATATAACCGGAATCCTTACATATTTAGGCTAATTGGGCCAGTTAATATTTCCGAGTTGAATTTGACGAAAAAAACCAGAAAACCATCATATGTGTAAGTTGTAATATTCTCCCGCTATACGGATATATTCATGTGTACCTATAGCGCATGTGTAATGGTTTCGGGTGGGACGCGTGCGTTTCATGGTTCGATCCCAACTTCGAATATACAATTTTTTCCCCCTTTTTTTTCATATTGACTATTTTTTTTTGCAGGGAAATTACTAAAATCTACCTTAAAACAATATGTACTTATATATATATGCCGTTTTATGAATTTTTTTTTAAGGAATTTGCTTTTTCTAATAAATTTTCCATAATAAATATAGCTATATATCTAAGTTGAGGTCATACGATATAAATATCACGGAATATTATTGAAAAGATATAAAAGTCAATATGTAATGTACTTATATATATACATATATCTAAATTGTTGAGGAAAAACCTAAAAAAAACAAAATGGAAATCGGGCTTATGCTCAGGGATCCGTACGATAAGTCGAAAATAAAAATGTCGAAATTTTAAAATTTTTATAATATCGAAGCTATATTTTGTAGAATCGAAAAATGTCGAAAATTATTTTACCGAAATAAAAAATGTCGAAAATTCTTTTAATCGAAATAAAAAGGTCGAAAAATGTCGAAAATGTCGAAAACAAATTGTAATAATTTTGAAATGTTTTCTTTAAGCACAGGATTGAATGCCGTGTAAAATTTTTGGTACTGGTGCAGTTTATGGGGCCCTCCCATATGGGATATCAAAAGAGGCGTATTCGCGTCTAGATTTAGAATCTGAAATGAGATTTTTGTTTTTTTTTTTCAACCGTTCAAAAGTTATTTGCAGTTAAAGTTCACAATTTTCTGTCATTTTCATGTGGTTGTTGTAATGGCACATTAGGCTGAGCCCAAAAAGTGAAAAAGTGGGAAACGTGGCACGCGGAAAGACATCACCGTGGCGGTAGCCACGGCTATGGCAACCACCCGGAGTTGGAATGGCGTAGCCCAGGGTTATTTTTTGAAGCGCGGCCGAGGGCCGCCTACGCGAAAAGGTGTTCAGCACATAAAAAACATGGATCACGCCCCGAGTTGGAAAGTTTTACCCTCATAACTTTTGAGCATTCGAAAAAAACAAAAATCTCATTTCAGATTCTAAATCTAGACGCGAATACGCGTCTTTTGACACCCCACTTGACTTTTTTGGTCTAGTTTGGGTGGGCCCCATAAACTGCACCATTACCAAATTTTTGAATGTAGTAATATAAATAATAAATATAATAAAACGGAAATTTTTAAGCACGATCCAGTAATGCAGGTCGTGTTGATAGGCCAACTGATTTGTATTTTTTTTCTCGAATTTTGACAATCAAAACATTTTTCAGTAAGATTTTGACTGTAAATTCGCTCGAATTTTACACACCATTAATTAAGTTGATTCAATATTTTTTTTTTCGACGTCTTTTTTTGGAGTTAATTTTTTTCGACATATTTTTTTTCGATATTTATTTTTTCGGGATTTTCGGCTTTCTACATTTATTTTTTCGACATTTTTTTTTCGACATTTTCAGTTTCGACATTTTAATTTTCGATTTATCGTACCAGACCCTAATGCTCATAATGAGAAATACGAAATAAACTCCAAATTCATTTTTAAAAAAATTTTAAAGCTATTATTCTTTTTCAAAAACGCAGTCAAACTTCTATATTTTTCAAAATTCTATAATAAAATTGAGATTCAAAAGTATTCATGGTCACTATTTTCGGGTAGCTCTTGAGATGCATCCTAAAACATTTGTTTTTAACATATCTTGCATGTTCTATTGCAAAAAATAGTTCAAAATTAAAATTTTTCTGGAAAATAGGACAAAAGTTGTGTTTTTATAGAACTCTAAAACTTAATTTTTTTTTAAATGTTATGAAATTGGTATACATTTGTTAAATTTCACTATATACGGTCGGTAATTTAGATGCATCCTAAAATCCCGAAAAACTGAAGTGTTTACAATGAAATGTAAATTGTTTTGTGGAAAACGCACTGAAAATTTTATTTGCTTCCAATTTTGTTCGATATGGCATCATTCTAACATTTTTTCCATACAATCAATTGCCAGAGTGTATCTCATAAAAAAATGCATAATTCCAATTATTATATATTTTGATATTATATTTAACAAAAAATGCTTCATTAATTTGTAATAATTCATAAAAGTTTTCACCAAAACCCAAAACTGTTAACCACAGTATCTGACTGTTTTATTGTACATACATCAGTGGCGCAGGTGGTGAGCTTGCCGGCTATGATGCGTGCGTTCGTAGGTTCAAGCACGTGTTCAGGGCAGGTCAAAGTAAAAAAGTACATTTTGTAGCTTCTTCAATTTTATACTTACGAAATAATTAAAAATCGCGTTAATTTTCCTAAAGGCATCAACTATTTTGTTCCTAAAAATTTTTATTTGCAAAAGAGTCGACATATAACACAATATTTCAATATTTTTCTGTTTATGTCATCTATCTTGGAGTGAAAAACCCAAATTTTTTGAATAAAAGCCAAAAAATTATTTCAATTTATCAATATATATTTTTTAAGAAAAATATCATATTTAATATACAAAAAGTAAAAACACATTTTGTAGCTTCTTCAATTTTATACTTACGAATTAATTAGAAATCGCGTTAATTTTCCTCAAGACATCAACTATTTTGTTCCTAAAAATTTTTATTAATATAAACTATGAATCCATCTCTCTGTTTTAGCTCCTTATTCGGCATTGTTCTAGAATTACACAATTACATAAATTGTTCCTCCTTGATGTTTTAACTACTTATAGCTGTATTCTGTAAGTCTGTCTCATCTCAAGTCACTAAATTTGAGATTTTTCATTAGAGACAATTTTTGTGACTTTCGCTGATTTCGGTATTCTGTAAGAGAAAATCACAAAAAGTTCACCATTGGCGTGTGGTAAAAACAGATATGCATAAATCTGAAGTACAGCATTTGACAGCGCCCACATAAATATTGCAATAGCACCGGAAGTAAGTGTCTCGGGGTACAACGTGTGAGACGCAGGTTCGAACCCAGGATCGGGGACAGTTTATTATTTTTGTTTTTTCTTTTTTTTATTCATTAATTATTATTTTTTTAAATAATTATAAATGATTTCAAACTTAAAAAATTTTTTTTTTAACTTATTTAATTTTTAACCCTATATTTTCTTGTTTGTGACCTGCCTACAACCAGCTGACAAATTAGTGACTCTTTTTTTGAGACTTGAGATATGAGACAGCTTACTGAATACCAAATTGTCTCAAAATTGAAATTGACCACAAAATGTCTCTATTAGTGACTAGAGACAGCTTACAGAATTCGCCTATTAAGTTATGTATTTTTAGTAATATGGTCATATCCAATTGTTGATGTACATAAAAAAGACTAAGTAGTCTTAGTTGTACAATTATAAAAAGTAAATAAATGAAATGAAATGAAATGAAAGAGTCGACATATAACCCAATATTTCAATATTTTTCTGTTTATGACATCTATCTTGGAGTGAAAAAAACAAATTTTTTGAATAAAAGCTAAAAAATTATTTCAATTTATCAATATATATTTTTTAAGAAATATATCATATTTAATATACCAAAAAGTAAAAACACAGTTTGTAGCTTCTTCAATTTTATACTTACGAAATAATTAGAAATCGCGTTAATTTTCCTAAAGACATCAACTATTTTGTTCCTAAAAATTTTTATTTGCAAAAGAGTCGACATATAAATCAATATTTCAATATTTTTCTGTTTATGACATCTATCTTGGAGTGAAAAAATCAATTTTTTTGAAAAAAAGCTAAAAAATTATTTCAATTTATCAATATATATTTTTTAAGAAATTTATCATATTTAATATACAAAAAGTAAAGACACAGTTTGTATCTTCTTCAATTTTATACTTACGAAATAATTAGAAATCGCGTTAATTTTCCTAAAGACATCAACTATTTTGTTCCTAAAAATTTTTATTTGCAAAAGCGTCGACATATAACCGGAATCCTTACATATTTAGGCTAATTGGGCCAGTTAAGATATGTGTTTTCAATATTTCCGAGTTGAATTTGACGAAAGAAACCACAAAACCATCATATGTGTAAGTTGTAATATTCTCCCGCTATACAGATATATACAGATATATTCATGTGTAATGGTTTCGGGTGGGACGCGTGCGTTTCATGGTTCGATCCCTACTTCGAATATACGATTTCTTTCCCCTTTTTTTTAATATTGACTTTTTTTTTTGCAGGTAAATTACTAAAATCTACCTTAACACAATATGTACTTATATATGTACATATGTCGTTTTATGAATTTTTTTAAGGAATTTGCCATTTTTTATTAGATTTTCCATAATAAATATAGCTATATATCTAAGTTGAAGGAATATTATTGAAATGATATAAAAGTCAATATGTAATGTACTTATATATATACATACTAGCAAACCCGGCAGACGTTGTTCTGCCCAAACACTAACTTGTTTGCATTTAAAATATGTGATTCGCCCTCCTAATTTCAGCTCCACATCCTTCTCTCCGTCCATCCTCTTCATATGCTTTTGTCTTTTCATATTGCTTTTCAATTGTCCTCCATATACCTATCCCTTTCTCAATCCCAATCCCAAAAGGATTTAAAATGACTCCATTTTAAAAATCTCATCAACACCTTTCATTTTAGACTTCATTTTTTCACAAAAACCTTCTAGCTCCAATTTTGGTCTACGTTTTGGTTAATATCTAAAAACCTTCGTTTTATATTGGAAAATAGCTAAAACATGTTAAATCATTTGTCAACACCTTTCATATCATACCAATACCATCGAGGGCCCCTCCTGGTTGACATTTTGACCAATATCTCGAAAACGGGCTCAAATTGAAAGAACACTTTATAAGGTTATCCTGGTCAACATTTTTAGGGACATCTCCAAAACCTTTCCAAATGCCTTTATTTTTTTAGCGTATAACCATCTCGAGAGGATACAAAATTTACCTTCCAAATTTAGTTATGTGTATTAGGTCCAGCCGTTCTCAAAATAGATGTTTCCATAAATGCACCAAAGTCCAAATGAAAGCTGTGGCTTCCCCTTTCGATTGATACCAATTTTGTGCGAATATTTCAAAGTACCCGAAACCACATTTTGACCGATAACTCTGTTATCGATAAATATATCGAAACTAGCAAACCCGGCAGACGTTGTCCTGCCCAAACACTAACTTGTTTGCATTTAAAATATGTATGTGATTCGCCCTCCTAATTTCAGCTCCACATCCTTCTCTCCGTCCATCCTCTTCATATGCTTTTGTCTTTTCATATTGCTTTTTAACTGTCATCCATATACCTATCCCTTTCTCAATCCCAATCCCAAAAGGATTTAAAATTACTCCATTTTAAAAATCGCATCAAGACCTTTTATTTTAGACCCATTTTTTCACAAAAACCTTCTAGCTCCAATTTTGGTCTACGTTTTGGTTAATATCTAAAAACCTTCGTTTTATATTGGAAAATAGCTAAAACATGTTAAATCATTTGTCAGCACCTTTCATTTGATACCCATATCATACCAATACCATCGAGGGCCCCTCCTGGTTGACATTTTGAACAATATCTCGAAAACGGGCTCAAATTGAAAGAACACTTTATAAGGTTATCCTGGCTAACATTTTGAGGGAAATCTCCAAAACCTTTCCAAATGCCTTTATTTTTTTAGCGTATAACCATCTCGAGCGGATACAAAATTTACCTTCCAAATTTAGTTATGTGTATTAGGTCCAGCCGTTCTCAAAATAGATGTTTCCATAAATGAAGCAAAGTCCAAATGAAATCTGTGGCCTTCCCCTTTCTTTTTATACCAATTTTGTGCGAATATTCCAAAGTTTACCCGAAACCACATTTTGACCGATAACTCTGTTCTCGATAAATATATCGAATTGAACCAAAGTCCAAATGAAAGCTGTGGCCTTCCCCTTTCGTTTGATACAAATTTTCTACGAATATTCCAAAGTTTACCCGAAACCACATTTTGACCGATAACTCTGTTATCGATAAATATATCGAATTCAACCAAAGTCCAAATGAAAGCTGTGGTCTTCCCCTTTCGTTTGATACAAATTTTGTGCGAATATTCCAAAGTTTACCCGAAACCACATTTTGACCGATAACTCTGTTATCGACAAATATATCGAAATGAACCAAAGTCCAAATGAAAACTGTGGTCTTCCCCTTTCGTTTGATACCAATTTTGTGCGAATATTCCAAAGTTTACCCGAAACCACATTTTGACCGATAACTCTGTTATCGACAAATATATCGAAATGAACCAAAGTCCAAATGAAAACTGTGGTCTTCCCCTTTCGATTGCTACCAATTTTGTGCGAATACTTCAAATTTTACGGAAAACAACATTTTGCCCGATAACTCTATTATCGATAAATTTATCGAAATTTCATGATGCCTGTTACCTATTCTACACTCCTAAAAAGCTGTCTGCCAAATTTCGTAATGATCGGGCCATTTGTTCAGACGATAAAGAACCACAAACATCCGCAGTCACTCACAAACTTACGTTTTTATATATTACTAGAAGGACCCGGCAGACGTTCTTCTGCCCAAACTTAGGGAAAAAATCGCACGATAAATAAAAAAGTTTGGAATATTTCGGTCCCTGGTCCACTTCCCGGTAACTTTACATAAACACTCTCCGGGTTTCTACTGAGCTATCCTGTAAATATGAACAAAATCGGCGCTGTAGTTCCGGAGTCTATAACATACATATGTACATACAGGAGTTAATTTATTGAAATGTTGCAATGTCAAAGCGAACCCCGTGACCTCCCCCTTTCATTTGATACCCATATTGTATACAAACTAAGAGGTTTTTTGGCAACCACATTTTTACCGATAACTCAGTTATCGATTAATTTATCGAAATGTTGCAATGTCCAAACAAACCCGTGGCCTCCCCCTTTCATTTAATACACATATTGTATACAAATTAAGAGGTTTTTAGGCAACCACATTTTTACCGATAACTCAGTTATCGATTAATTAATCGAAATGTTGCAATGTCCAAACAAACCCCGTGGCCTCCCCCTTTCATTTAATACCCATATTGTATACAAATTAAGAGGTTTTTTGGCAACCACATTTTGACCGATAACTCATTTATCGATTAATTTATCGAAATGTTGCAATGTCCAAACTAACCCCGTGGCCTTTACCATATTGTATGCATGTTTAGAGGTGTTGGGCAACCACATTTTTACCAAATTTGAAAATATACAGTTCTAGGTTAGTTGGGAAACATTAGTGCGCACATCTCCAAAACCGTGTGAGGTATTGAAATGGCATTAAATGGGGCCCTATGCTAAGCTCCATAGAATATGTGTACAAAATTTCGTAAAGATTGGTGCTGTATTTATATTAGCGCTATTATTATTAATATATCGAAATTAACCAAAGTCCAAATGAAAGCTCTGGTCTTCCCCTTTCGATTGATACCAATTTTGTGCGAATATTCCAAAGTTTACCCGAAACCACATTTTGACCGATAACTCTGTTATCGATAAATATATCGAAATGAACCAAAGTCCAAATAAAATCTGTGGTCTTCCCCTTTCGATTGATACCAATTTTGGGCAAATATTCCAAAGTTTACCCGAAACCACATTTTGCCCGATAACTCTGTGATCGATAAATATATCGAAATGAACCGAAGTCCAAATAAAATCTGTGGTCTTCCCCTTTCGATTGATACCAATTTTGTGCGAATATTCCAAAGTTTACCCGAAACCACATTTTGACCGATAACTCTGTTATCGATAAATATATCGAAATGAACCAAAGTCCAAATAAAAGCTGTGGTCTTCCCCTTTCGATTGATACCAATTTTGGGCAAATATTCCAAAGTTTACCCGAAACCACATTTTGACCGATAACTCTGTGATCGATAAATATATCGAAATAAACCGAAGTCCAAATAAAATCTGTGGTCTTCCCCTTTCGATTGATACCAATTTTGTGCGAATATTCCAAAGTTTACCCGAAACCACATTTTGACCGATAACTCTGTTATCGATAAATATATCGAAATGAACCAAAGTCCAAATAAAAGCTGTGGTCTTCCCCTTTCGATTGATAGCAATTTTGTGCGAATATTCCAAAGTTTACCCGAAACCACATTTTGACCGATAACTCTGTTATCGATAAATATATCGAAATGAACCAAAGTCCAAATAAAAACTGTGGTCTTCCCCTTTCGATTGATACCAATTCTGTGCGAATATTCCAAAGTTTACCCGAAACCACATTTTGACCGATAACTCTGTTATCGATAAATATATCGAATTGAACCAAAGTCCAAATGAAAACTGTGGTTCTTCCCCTTTCGATTGATACCAATTTTGTGCGAATACTCCAAATTTTACGGAAAACAACATTTTGGCCGATAACTCTGTTATCGATAAATTTATCGAAATTTCATGATGCCTGTTACCCATTCCACACTCCTAGGAACCTGTCTGCAAAATTTCGTGATGATCGGGCCATTTGTTCAGACGATAAAGAACCACAAACATCCGCAGTCACTCACAAACTTACGTTTTTATATATTAGTAAGATTAAGATTAAGATTAAGATTAAGATTAAGATTAAGATTAAGTGAACCAAAGTCCAAATGAAAGCTCTGGTCTTCCCCTTTCATTTGATACCAATTTTGTGCGAATATTCCAAAGTTTACCCCAAACCACATTTTGACCGATAACTCTGTTATCGATAAATATATCGAATTGAACCAAAGTCCAAATGAAAGCTGTGGTCTTCCCCTTTCGATTGATACAAGTTTTGTGCGAATATTTCAAAGTACCCTAAACCACATTTTGACCGATAACTTTGTTATCGATAAATATATCGAATTGAACCAAAGTCCAAATGAAAACTGTGGTCTTCCCCTTTCGTTTGATACCAATTTTGTGCGAATATTCCAAAGTTTACCCGAAACCACATTTTGACCGATAACTCTGTTATCGATAAATATATCGAAATGAACCAAAGTCCAAACGAAAGCTGTGGTCTTCCCCTTTCGATTGATACCAATTTTGTGCGAATATTTCGAAGTACCCGAAACCACATTTTGACCGATAACTTTGTTATCGATAAATATATCGAATTGAACCAAAGTCCAAATGAAAACTGAGGTCTTCCCCTTTCGATTGACACCAATTTTGTGCGAATACTCCAAATTTGACGGAAAACAAAATTTTGGCCGATAACTCTATTATCGATAAATTTATCGAAATTTCATGATGCCTGTTACCTATTCTACACTCCTAAGGACCTGTCTGCAAAATTTCGCAATGATTGGGCCATTTGTTTAGACGATAAAGAACCACAAACATCCGCAGTCACTCACAAACTTACGTTTTTATATATTAGTAAGATATCTAAATTGTTGAGGAAAAACCCTAAAAAATCCAAAATGGAAACCGGCCTAATGCTCATAATGAGAACTTCGAAATAAACTCCAAATTCATTTTTAAAAAAAATTTTAAGTTATTATTCTTTTTCAAAAACGCAGTCAAACTTCTATATTTTTGTAAAATTCTATAATAAAAGTGAGATTCAAAAGTATTCATGGTCACTATTTTCGGGTAGCTCTTGAGATGCATCCTAAAACATTTGTTTTTAACATATCTTGCATGTTCTATTGCAAAAAATAGTTCAAAATTAAAATTTTTCTGGAAAATAGGACAAAAGTTGTGTTTTTATAGATCTCTAAAACTAAATTTTTTTTTTAAATGTTATGAAATTGGTATATATTTGTTAAATTTCACTATATACGGTCGGTAATTTAGATGCATCCTAAAATCCCGAAAAACTGAAGTTTTTACAATGAAACGTAAATTGTTTTGTGGAAAACGCACTGAAAATTGTATTTGCTTCCAATTTTGTTCGATATGGCATCATTCTATGTGACCATTATCTATATATTAATAGGCTAACATTTTTTCCATACAATCAATTGCCAGAGTGTATCTCATAAAAAAATCCATAATTCCAATTTTTATATATTTTGATATGTTTTCATGGGCCAGGAGCTTTGCATAGGCATATTATATTTAACAAAAAATGCTTCATTAATTTGTAATAATTCATAAAAGTTTTCACCAAAACCCAAAACTGTTAACTACAGTATCTGACTGTTTTATTGTACATACAGCAGTGCCGCAGGTGGTGAGCTTGCCGGCTATGATGCGTGCGTTCGTAGGTTCAAGCACGTGTTCAGGGCAGGTCAAAGTGAAAAAGTACAGTCTGTAGCTTCTTCAATTTTATACTTACGAAATAATTAGAAATCGCGTTAATTTTCCTAAATGCATCAACTATTTTGTACCTAAAAATTTTGATTTTCAAAAGAGTCGACATATAACCCAATATTTTTCTGTTTATGACATCTATCTTGGAGTGAAAAAATCAATTTTTTTGAATAAAAGCTAAAAAATTATTTCAATTTATCAATATATATTTTTTAAGAAAGATATCATATTTAATATACAAAAAGTAAAAACACATTTTGTAGCTTCTTCAATTTTATATTTACGAAATAATTAGAAATCGCGTTAATTTTCCTAAAGACATAAACTATTTTGTTCCTAAAAATTTTTATTTGCAAAAGAGTCGACATATAACCCAATATTTCAATATTTTTCTGTTTATGACATCTATCTTGGAGTGAAAAAATCAATTTTTTTGAAAAAAAGCTAAAAAATTATTTCAATTTATCAATATATATTTTTTAAGAAATTTATCATATTTAATATACAAAAAGTAAAAACACAGTTTGTAGCTTCTTCAATTTTATACTTACGAATTAATTAGAAATCGCGTTAATTTTCCTAAAGACATCAACTATTTTGTTCCTAAAAATTTTTATTTGCAAAAGAGTCGACATATAACCCAATATTTCAATATTTTTCTGTTTATGACATCTATCTTGGAGTGAAAAAATCTAATTTTTTTAAAAAAGCTAAAAAATTATTTCAATTTATCAATATATATTTTTTAAGAAATATATCATATTTATTTATTTATTTATTTATTTATTTATTTGTTTATTTGTATGCTTATAATTCAGTACAAAGATTTAATCTTATATAACAGCACTGAATAGTATTATAGTCATATTAAAAATAAAAAATATTATGCCAAAAAAATAAATAGAATAATAAAATAAAACTAAGACAACAACTTAGATTTAATTTACAATATAAAATATTAAAAAACAGATAACAAAAAGGTAAAGAGTTTAAGTTTTAAAGTTAAAAATATATAACAGTGATGTTTAACAGTGTTATTTAAAATGTTCATATATTAACTTTTTAAATTGCATTGCGTTGCTGACTAATTGCAAGTAAGGGGGTAATCGATTCCAAATTCGTATAGCGTTTATATAGAAATGTTGATCTGAAAAAGCAGTGTTATGTTCTATTTGAATAATACGGTTTCCTCTTTCTGACCTGAAGAAGTTTAATTTTTGGTAAAGATAATGCGGCTGTTGTGTGTATATTATTCTATGAAGGTAAATTACAGTTTTACAATTAAAAGATTCTCGAAGGTAACACCAAAAATAAGTTTGGAGTAATGAGATATTCGGTCAAATCGACGTATGCCAAATATATATCTTGCAATACCATTAAAAGCCACGTTTAATTTGCGCCTACTGGTTACGTCACAGCTAGAAAACAATTCACAACCATATAGTAACGTCGGTATTAGGTATGATTTAGCCAGAAGCATTCTGACTTCAAGTGGTATGAACCATTGGCTACACCATAAACTTCTTAACATCCCGTATACTTTGCCGGTTGTGATGATAACGTGATCATTCCAGTGAAGGTGTTTATTATATGTGATACCAAGATTTTTTACTTTATCCACGTATTCAATTTTAGACTCACCCAGAACTAAATCGGGAAAAGATGTTACAATTTGTGTTTTTTTGGTTACCAACATATATTTGGATTTGCTTGGATTGAGACATAAGCCGTTAGTTGCAGCCCAAGTTCTTACATTATCCAAGTCAACATTAATTTTACGTACGCAGTCATCGAACTCTGATGCTTTGCAGCTTATATAGAGTTGTACATCATCAGCATACATTTGAACATTACAGTATTGTAACTGACCCGGAAGATCATTTGCATAAGCCGAATAGAGTAATGGGCCTAAAATAGATCCTTGGGGGACACCTCTTGTAAGGTCGACACTACTGGACTTTTTACTCCCATGAAAAACTGATTGTGATCTGCCTGTTAAATAAGAAGTCATCAGTTTCGCAGCTGTAGACGAAAAATTAAGTAACCTGGTCAGTTTTAATACTAGAATTTCGCTATTAACGGTATCAAAAGCCTTAGAGTGGTCCAAGAGAATAAGAAAAGATATTTTATCATTATCAATTTGTGATCTTAAATATTCCGTAACATCAATCAGAGCGGTTACACAAAAAGTAAAAACACAGTTTGTAGCTTCTTCAATTTTATACTTACGAAATAATTAGAAATCGCGTTAATTTTCCTAAAGACACGAACTTTTTTGTTCCTAAAAATTTTTATTTGCAAAAGAGTCGGCATATAACCCAATATTTCAATATTTTTCTGTTTATGACATCTATATTGGAGTGATAAAACTAAATTTTTTGAAAAAAAGCTAAAAAATTATTTCAATTTATCAATATATATTTTTTAAGAAATAAATCATATTTAATATACAAAAAGTAAAAACACAGTTTGTAGCTTCTTCAATTTTATATTCACGAAATAGTTTGAAATCGCGTTAATTTTCCTAAAGACATCAATTATTTTCTTCCTAAAAATTTTAATTTGTAAAAGAGTCGACATAAATATAACCGGAATCCTTACATATTTAGGCTAATTGGGCCAGTTAAGATATGTGTTTTCAATATTTCCGAGTTGAATTTGACGAAAAAAACCACAAAACCATCATATGTGTAAGTTGTAATATTCTCCCGCTATACGGATATATTCATGTGTACCAATAGCGCATGTGAAATGGTTTCGGGTGGGACGCGTGCGTTTCATGGTTCGATCCCAACTTCGAATATACCATTTTTTTCCCCTTTTTTTTCATATTGACTATTTTTTTTTGCAGGGAAATTACTTAAATCTACCTTAACACAATATGTACTTATATACATATGTCGTTTTATGAATTTTTTTTAAGGAATTTGCTTTTTCTAATAGATTTTCCGTAATAAATATAGCTATATATCTAAGTTGAGGTCATACGATATAAATATCACGGAATATTATTGAAATGATATAAAAGTCAATATGTAATGTACTTATATATATACATATATCTAAATTGTTGAGGAAAAACCAAAAAAAAAAAAAATGGAAATCGGCCTAATGCTCATAATGAGAACTACGAAATAAACTCCAAATTCATTTTTAAAAAAATTTTAAAGCTATTATTCTTTTTCAAAAACGCAGTCAAACTTCTATATTTTTCAAAATTCTATAATAAAAGTGAGATTCAAAAGTATTCATGGTCACTATTTTCGGGTAGCTCTTGAGATGCATCCTAAAACATTTGTTTTTAACATATCTTGCATGTTCTATTGCAAAAAATAGTTAAAAATTAAAGTTTTTTTGGAAATTATTATTCTTTTTCAAAAACGCAGTCAAACTTCTATATTTTTGCAAAATTCTATAATAAAAGTGAGATTCAAAAGTATTCATGGTCACTATTTTCGGGTAGCTCTTGAGATGCATCCTAAAACATTTGTTTTTAACATATCTTGCATGTTCTATTGCAAAAAATAGTTCAAAATTAAAATTTTTCTCGAAAAAGGGACAAAAGTTGTGTTTTTATAGAACTCTAAAACTTAATTTTTTTTTAAATGTTATGAAATTGGTATACATTTGTTAAATTTCACTATATACGGTCGGTAATTTAGATGCATCCTAAAATCCCGAAAAACTGAAGTTTTTACAATGAAATGCAAATTGTTTTGTGGAAAACGCACTGAAAATTTTATTTGCTTCCAATTTTGTTCGATATGGCATCATTCTAACATTTTTTCCATACAATCAATTGCCAGAGTGTATCTCATAAAAAAATGCATAATTCCAATTATTATATATTTTGATATGTTTTCATGGGACAGGAGCTTTGCATAGGCATATTATATTTAACAAAAAATGCTTCATTAATTTGTAATAATTCATAAAAGTTTTCACCAAAAACCCAAAACTGTTAACTACAGTATCTGACTGTTTTATTGTACATACAGCAGTGGTTCAAGCACGTGTTCAGGGCAGGTCAAGTTTTTTTTTTTTTACTAAATTGAATTTGCCTTAAAACATAAGAAAAGTTTTTATCATATTTTTTTTTTTTAATTTTTTATATTTGTAACCCAATATTTCAATATTTTTCTGTTTATGACATCTATCTTAAAAAATCTAAAAAATTATTCCAATTTATCAATATTTATCAATTTATATTTTTTAAGAAATATATTATATTTAATATGCAAAAAGAAAAAGTACAGTTTGTAGCTTCTTCAATTTTATACTTACTAAATAATTAGAAATCGCGTTAATTTTCCTAAAGACATCAACTATTTTGTACCTAAAAATTTTTATTTGCAAAAGAGTCGACATATAACTCAATATTTCAATATTTTTCTGTTTATGACATCTATATTGGAGTGATAAAACTAAATTTTTTGAAAAAAAGCTAAAAAATTATTTCAATTTATCAATATATATTTTTTAAGAAAAATATCATATTTAATATACAAAAAGTAAAACCACATTTTGTAGCTTCTTCAATTTTATACTTACGAAATAATTAGAAATCGCGTTAATTTTCCTAAAGACACGAACTATTTTGTTCCTAAAAATTTTTATTTGCAAAAGAGTCGACATATAACTCAATATTTCAATATTTTTCTGTTTATGACATCTATATTGGAGTGAAAAAAACAAATTTTTTGAATAAAAGCTAAAAAATTATTTCAATTTATCAATATATATTTTTTAAGAAATATATCATATTTAATATACCAAAAAGTAAAAACACAGTTTGTAGCTTCTTCAATTTTATACTTACGAAATAATTAGAAATCGCGTTAATTTTCCTAAAGACATCAACTATTTTGTTCCTAAAAATTTTTATTTGCAAAAGAGTCGACATATAACCCAACATTTCAATATTTTTCTGTTTATGACATCTATCTTGGAGTGAAAAAATCAATTTTTTTGAAAAAAAGCTAAAAAATTATTTCAATTTATCAATATATATTTTTTAAGAAATTTATCATATTTAATATACAAAAAGTAAAAACACAGTTTGTATCTTCTTCAATTTTATACTTACGAAATAATTAGAAATCGCGTTAATTTTCCTAAAGACATCAACTATTTTGTTCCTAAAAATTTTTATTTGCAAAAGCGTCGACATATAACCGGAATCCTTACATATTTAGGCTAATTGGGCCAGTTAAGATATGTGTTTTCAATATTTCCGAGTTGAATTTGACGAAAGAAACCAGAAAACCATCATATGTGTAAGTTGTAATATTCTCCCGCTATACAGATATATTCATGTGTACCTATAGCGCATGTGTAATGGTTTCGGGTGGGACGCGTGCGTTTCATGGTTCGATCCCTACTTCGAATGTACGATTTTTTTCCCCTTTTTTTTAATATTGACTATTTTTTTTTGCAGGTAAATTACTAAAATCTACCTTAACACAATATGTACTTATATATGTACATATGTCGTTTTATGAATTTTTTTTAAGGAATTTGCCATTTTTTATTAGATTTTCCATAATAAATATAGCTATATATCTATATATCTAAGTTGAAGGAATATTATTGAAATGATATAAAAGTCAATATGTAATGTACTTATGTATATACATACTAGCAAACCCGGCAGACGTTGTTCTGCCCAAACACTAACTTGTTTGCATTTAAAATATGTGATTCGCCCTCCTAATTTCAGCTCCACATCCTTCTCTCCGTCCATCCTCTTCATGTGCTTTTGTCTTTTCATATTGCTTTTTAATTGTCCTCCATATACCTATCCCTTTCTCAATCCCAATCCCAAAACTCATCAACACCTTTCATTTTAGACCCCATTTTTTCACAAAAACCTTCTAGCTCCAATTTTGGTCTACGTTTTAGTTAATATCTAAAAACCTTCGTTTTATATTGGAAAATAGCTAAAACATGTTAAATCATTTGTCAACACCTTTCATATCATACCAATACCATCGAGGGCCCCTCCTGGTTGACATTTTGACCAATATCTCGAAAACGGGCTCAAATTGAAAGAACACTTTATAAGGTTATCCTGGTCAACATTTTTAGGGACATCTCCAAAACCTTTACAAATGCCTTTATTTTTTTAGCGTATAACCATCTCGAGAGGATACAAAATTTACCTTCCAAATTTAGTTATGTGTATTAGGTCCAGCCGTTCTCAAAAAAAGATGTTTCCATAAATGAACCAAAGTCCAAATGAAAGCTGTGGTCTTCCCCTTTCGAGTGATACCAATTTTGTGCGAATATTTCAAAGTACCCGAAACCACATATTGACCGATAACTCTGTAATCGATAAATATATCGAAATGAACCAAAGTCCAAATGAAAGCTCTGGTCTTCCCCTTTCGTTTGATACCAATTTTGTGCGAATATTCCAAAGTTTACCCCAAACCACATTTTGACCGATAACTCTGTTATCGATAAATATGTCGAAATGAACCAAAGTCCAAACGAAAGCTGTGGTCTTCCCCTTTCGATTGATACCAATTTTGTGCGAATATTTCAAAGTACCCTAAACCACATTTTGACCGATAACTTTGTAATCGATAAATATATCGAATTGAACCAAAGTCCAAATGAAAACTGTGGTCTTCCCCTTTCGTTTGATATCAATTTTGTGCGAATATTGCAAAGTTTACCCGAAACCACATTTTGACCGATAACTCTGTTATCGATAAATATATCGAATTGAACCAAAGTCCAAATGAAAGCTGTGGTCTTCCCCTTTCGATTGATACCAATTTTGTGCGAATATTTCAAAGTACTCGAAACCACATTTTGACCGATAACTTTGTTATCGATAAATATATCGAATTGAACCAAAGTCCAAATGAAAACTGTGGTCTTCCCCTTTCGTTTGATACCAATTTTGTGCGAATATTCCAAAGTTTACCCGAAACCACATTTTGACCGATAACTCTGTTATCGATAAATATATCGAAATGAACCAAAGTCCAAACGAAAGCTGTGGTCTTCCCCTTTCGATTGATACAAGTTTTGTGCGAATATTTCAAAGTACCCTAAACCACATTTTGACCGATAACTTTGTTATCGATAAATATATCGAATTGAACCAAAGTCCAAATGAAAACTGTGGTCTTCCCCTTTCGTTTGATATCAATTTTGTGCGAATATTCCAAAGTTTACCCGAAACCACATTTTGACCGATAACTCTGTTATCGATAAATATATCGAATTGAACCAAAGTCCAAATGAAAGCTGTGGTCTTCCCCTTTCGATTGATACCAATTTTGTGCGAATATTTCAAAGTACTCGAAACCACATTTTGACCGATAACTTTGTTATCGATAAATATATCGAATTGAACCAAAGTCCAAATGAAAACTGTGGTCTTCCCCTTTCGTTTGATACCAATTTTGTGCGAATATTCCAAAGTTTACCCGAAACCACATTTTGACCGATAACTCTGTTATCGATAAATATATCGAAATGAACCAAAGTCCAAACGAAAGCTGTGGTCTTCCCCTTTCGATTGATACAAGTTTTGTGCGAATATTTCAAAGTACTCTAAACCACATTTTGACCGATAACTTTGTTATCGATAAATATATCGAATTGAACCAAAGTCCAAATGAAAACTGTGGTCTTCCCCTTTCGTTTGATACCAATTTTGTGCGAATATTCCAAAGTTTACCCGAAACCACATTTTGACCGATAACTCTGTTATCGATAAATATATCGAATGAACCAAAGTCCAAACGAAAGCTGTGGTCTTCCCCTTTCGATTGATACCAATTTTGTGCGAATATTTCGAAGTACCCGAAACCACATTTTGACCGATAACTTTGTTATCGATAAATATATCGAATTGAACTAAAGTCCAAATGAAAACTGAGGTCTTCCCCTTGCGATTGACACCAATTTTGTGCGAATACTCCAAATTTGACGGAAAACAAAATTTTGGCCGATAACTCTATTATCGATAAGTTTATCGAAATTTCATGATGCCTGTTACCTATTCTACACTCCTAAGGACCTGTCTGCAAAATTTCGTAATGATCGGGCCATTTGTTTAGACGATAAAGAACCACAAACATCCGCAGTCACTCACAAACTTACGTTTTTATATATTAGTAAGATATCTAAATTGTTGAGGAAAAACTCTAAAAAATCCAAAATGGAAACCGGCCTAATGCTCATAATGAGAACTTCGAAATAAACTCCAAATTCATTTTTAAAAAAATTTTAACATTATTATTCTTTTTCAAAAACGCAGTCAAACTTCTATATTTTTGCAAAATTCTATAATAAAAGTGAGATTCAAAAGTATTCATGGTCACTATTTTCGGGTAGCTCTTGAGATGCATCCTAAAACATTTGTTTTTAACATATCTTGCATGTTCTATTGCAAAAAATAGTTCAAAATTAAAATTTTTCTGGAAAATAGGACAAAAGTTGTGTTTTTATAGAACTCTAAAACTAATTTTTTTTTTAATTTTATGAAATTGGTACTTATTTGTTAAATTTCACAATATACGGTCGGTAATTTAGATGCATCCTAAAATCCCGAAAAACTGAAGTGTTTACAATGAAATGTAAATTGTTTTGTGGAAAACGCACTGAAAATTTTATTTGCTTCCAATTTTGTTCGATATGGCATCATTCTATGTGACCATTATATATATTATAAGTCTAACTATGTTGTTGGTATATGTCCATGAAATTTAATTTTGTTTATTGAAATATTGACGAAATATGAAAGGAGTGGTGGGTCGATGGTGGACTTTCAAACATTACTAAGTACCGTTTTTGCCATCTCCTATTAATGATTACTGGTCTTTAATGGACGGATTTGTTTTTGGTTAGTTGTCAAATTACCAGTCTTTAGAGTAAACCAGCTTTTATGAAGGCGACTCTCATTAACTCAACTATAAATAATTATTTTCAGCAATAAAAATGTCTCCAATATTTATGCCTCTAGGCATTAGGTACTGGAGAAAAATGCGAACAGAGGATTTAATAAGTTAAACTAATTTAAGGTGGTCGAATTTCGACCACGGGATATACTAGTAACAATAATAACAATCAAAGAGGATCACAATCCCGAAATACAAACAGACCATACACACAAACCCTTAACGTGCGCAGTTGTACCGAAACGGAAAACCATGAAACTCCACTTCAAAATTAACAAAACGGAAAATATGCGTACTTAATCTAAACTTAAACAGCTATATATCTACAAGGACATCATTAAACAATTCATACTCAAATTTTTTAACTGATACTGGAGCCGATATCTCCATAATTAAAAAACAGCTAATAGATAATAAAGAAAAAATAAATACTGAACAAATCACAGATTTGAAAGGCATTGGTCAGGGGATAACTAGCATTTTAGGCACAATCAAAGCAGATCTAAAAGGTAAAAGTATAAAATTGAAGAAGCTACAAAATGTGTTTTTACTTTTTGTATATTAAATATGATATATTTCTTAAAAAATATATATTGATAAATTTAAATAATTTTTTAGGTTTTTTTTCAAAAAATTTGGATTTTTCACTCCAAGATAGATGTCATAAACAGAAAAATATTGAAATATTGGGTTATATGTCGACTCTTTCATTTCATTTCATTTCATTTATTTACTTTTTATAATTGTACAACTAAGACTACTTAGTCTGTTTTATGTACATCAACAATTGGATATGACCATATTACTAAAAATACATAACTTGAGTAGTTAAAACATCAAGGAGGAACAATTTATATAATTGTGTAATTCTAGAACAATGCCGAATAAGGAGCTAAACCAGAGAGACGGATTCATAGTTTATGAAATAAAAGAAGTTGAGGCCTATAGGCTATTTGTAGTCAGGAGACAAAAATCATATCAGAGTCACTAAAATATTGGTATAGATATTAGCTTTGCCAAATGATATATTAGCTTTGTCGAATGATGCCATATCGAACAAAATTGGAAGCAAATAAAATGTTCAGTGCGTTTTCCACAAAACAATTTACATTTCATTGTAATCACTTCAGTTTTTCGGGATTTTAGGATGCATCTAAATTACCGACCGTATATAGTGAAATTTAACAAATAAGTACCAATTTCATAATATTTAAAAAAAAATTAAGTTTTAGAGTTCTATAAAAACACAAATAAAAATTTTTAGGAACAAAATAGTTGATGTCTTTAGAAAAATTAACGCGATTTCTAATTAATTCGTAAGTATAAAATTGAAGAAGCTACAAACTGTACGTTTTCTTTTTGCATATTAAATATGATAATTTCTTAAAACATATAAATTGATAAATATTGATAAATTGGAATAATTTTTTAGCTTTTTTTCAAAAAATTTGATTTTTTCACTCTAAGATAGATATCATAAACAGAAAAATATTGAAATATTGGGTTATATGTCGACTCTTTTGCAAATAAAAATTTTTAGGTACAAAATAGTTGATGTCTTTAGGAAAATTAACGCGATTTCTAATTATTTCGTAAGTATAAAATTGAAGAAGCTACAAAATGTGGTTTTACTTTTTGTATATTAAATATGATATTTTTCTTAAAAAATATATATTGATAAATTGAAATAATTTTTTGGCTTTTATTCAAAAAATTTGGGTTTTTCACTCCAAGATAGATGTCATAAACAGAAAAATATTGAAATATTGGGTTATATGTCGACTCTTTTGCAAATACAAATTTTTAGGAACAAAATAGTTGATGCCTTTAGGAAAATTAACGCGATTTCTAATTATTTCGTAAGTATAAAATTGAAGAAGCTACAAAATGTACTTTTTTACTTTGACCTGCCCTGAACACGTGCTTGAACCTACGAACGCACGCATCATAGCCGGCAAGCTCACCACCTGCGCCTCTGCTGTATGTACAATAAAACAGTCAGATACTGTGGTTAACAGTTTTGGGTTTTGGTGAAAACTTTTATGAATTATTACAAATTAATGAAGCATTTTTTGTTAAATATAATACGCCTATGCAAAGCTCCTGGCCCATGAAAACATATCAAAATATATAAAAATTGGAATTATGGATTTTTTTATGAGATACACTCTGGCAATTGATTGTATGGAAAAAATGTTAGCCTATTAATATATAGATAAACAAAAATTATATATGAAGGACGACAACCCAGTTTACATTAAAAATTATAGATTACCCCAAACACAAAAAGGTGAAATAACCAAACAAGTAAATAAGCTAATCAAATATGACATAATAGAACCCTCAACTTCGGAATATAATAGTCCAATTTTATTAGTTCCTAAAAAATCACTCCCAGGCAAAACAGAAAAAAGATGGAGATTGGTTGTTGATTACAGACAAGTAAACAAAAAATTAGCAGCAGATAAATTCCCACTTCCAAGAATTGATGACATTTTAGACCAACTTGGAAGAGCAAAATATTTTTCATGCCTAGACCTTATGTCAGGTTTTCATCAAATCGAACTACACCCAGACTCAAGGGATATAACTTCATTTACAGCCGAAAATGGCACATATAGGTTCAAAAGACTACCCTATAGATTAAAAGTAGCACGAAATTCATTCCAAAGAATGATGACCCTAGCATTCGCAGGGCTCAAACCATCTCAAGCATTTCTCTACATGGATGATTTAGTTGTATTAGGTGTTTCCGAAAATCACATGCTAAAAAATTTAAGAGACGTATTCTCCACTTGTCGAAAATACAACTTAAAATTACATCCAGATAAATGTCTATTTTTTCGCCAAGAAGTAACTTATTTAGGACACAAATGTACAAACAGGGGAATATTACCTGATCCAAGCAAATTTGAAACCGTTCAAAACTATCCAACGCCAAAAACAGCAGTTGAAGTTAAAAGATTCGTAGCTTTCTGCAATTATTACAGAAGATTTGTACCGAATTTTGCAGAACATTCAAGAAAATTAACTAGGCTTTGCGGAAAGAATGTTTCCTTCGAATGGACAGAAGAATGTCAAAAAGCTTTTGTCTACTTAAAGGAATCATTGATTAGTCCAAAACTTTTGCAATACCCAGATTTCGAAAAAGAATTTTGCATAACAACAGACGCTAGTGGATACGCTTGTGGAGCAGTCCTTAGCCAAGAACATGATGGCAAACAGTTACCAATTGCTTACCCTTCAAGGTCCTTTACAAAAGGCGACACTAACAAAGCTACAATAGAAAAAGAATTGACCTCGATTCATTGGGCCATAACCTTCTTCAGACCATACGTATATGGCAGAAAATTCCTAGTTAAAACCGACCATCGCCCATTAACATACTTATTTTCAATGAAAAGTCCTTCCTCAAAGCTGACACGAGTAAGACTAGATTTAGAAGAGTACGACTTTGAAGTGGAGTACATAGCGGGTAAAGAAAACCATATAGCGGACGCAGCATCCCGCATAACTATAACAAATTTGAAAGACTTGTCAGTGGAAGCAAGTAAAATATTAAAAATAACTACCAGATCAGCAGCTAAAAAGAATAGCAAGAATATTGAGAAAAAAGAAAGTCATACATAGAACCCCAAAATATATGAAGCGCTAAATAAATTTGAAGTAAAAAGACATGTCGAGCTCGTTTTCAATCCTCCGAAATTTATTTCAAAAAAGGAAAGAAAATTTGTAGCACTTTAGATAAAAGCAACCTAATTGTTGAGGATAAGATTGACTTAGGACAATTCTTTACCAGGCTCGAAAGAGAAGCCGGCAATTTAGGACTTGTACAAGTACAGTTGTCCATAGGGGACAAATTGTTTAAAAAGAATTACACTGCAGTAGGAAAATTTATTGAAATGGGTAATAAAGTTCTCAAAAAGTTAACAATAGCTCTAACCCCAGAGGTTATATACGTGACAAATCCCGGGAAAATTAAAGAAATTCTGCAAAAATATCATGACGATCCTATTAGTTTTGGCCACCCAGGAATAAATCGCATGACAGATAAGATCAAGCAGAAATATAGCTGGCTGAATATGAAGAATGACATAAGGAAATACATAACAAACTGCATCCACTGCAAGAAAAATAAAACTAACAAACACATAAAAGAGCCAATGACAATAACGGAGACACCTCCGAAGGCATTTGATATTGTATAAATCGATACAGTTGGACCTTTACCAAAGTCAATAAATGGCAACGAATACGCAGTTACCATTATTTGCGACCTAACCAAGTATCTAGTAGCTATCCCGGTCCCAAGCAAACACGCAATCACAGTAGCTAAAGCCGTGTTCGAACACTTCATCCTAATTTACGGACGAATGAAAACAATAGTTACAGACAATGGCTCAGAATTCAAAAATAGCCTGTTCAAAGAACTTTGCAAATTGTTGAAAATCGAACACAAAACTTCAACACCTTACCATCATCAAACGTTGGGTACCGTAGAACGCAGTCACCGGACATTTAACCAGTACATATGGTCATACATATCCAGTGACAAAAACGATTGGGATGAATACCTCAGGTATTTCGCGTATTGCTACTATACGACGCCATCCACAACACACAAATATTGTCCATTTGAGCTTATATTTTCAAAAACCCCACCTAACTACGACTTTTTAAAAGAGAATGAAATAAGCGCTTTGTACAACCATGAAGCTTACGATAAAGAAGTCAAATACAGACTACAAATAGCCCAGAAAAGAGCTAGGAAATTAATCCAAGAGGCTAAAGAAAAGCAAAAAACCAATTATGACAAGAGTAGTTATAGTAAGGAAATTAAAATAGGAGATTTAGTATTAGTTAGAGAAGAGGCCTCCCATAAGTTAGAAAATAGATATACAGGACACTACAAAGTTAAAAATATTGATAAAAATAACAACTACACTTTAATTCCACATAGCATAGGAGACAAAACAAAAACAAAAAAGAAATCGTAATTCATAAGAATAGGCTTAAACCAATTTAAAACTTGTAGCATTAAAAATAAAAATAAGCAATGCACTTTATTCATAATAATTTAGTAATAACAAAAAAAAAATACATAAGCATTCCAATTTAATCAATCTTATACACGGCACAAGCCAAAAGAAAACAATATCAAGTATCAGATAAAGTATACAAACAAATAGAAATAAAATAAAAACATGTGACAAAACAATGGTAACAAGATCCTGAAACAATTAAAATTTTCAAACAAACATCAAGCAGTTCAAATAGATATATATAGTTGACTACAAATATATATATCTTTTTTTTTTTAAGAGGGAAGGTGTAGCATTACATAAACACATCGCCCTTTTACTTTAATTGTCATGTGCACATACAAAATGTATAAACAAATATGAATGTATACAAACAACATTGTGGCCAAATTAGTTGCATTGAACTCAGCGGGAGTTTATACAAATAATGCACATGCCGCACATAACGAGGATCTTGTTACACTTGTGTGGACGGTCAAAGACACCGCCAAAGACAGTCGCAATGACCAACTGAACACAACGTCAGTTTGTCAATGCGACTGACTTATTTATATATTTATTGCAACCATATGTTGACTTAGCATATTTTAGCATTATGCATTTTAGTTTGTATGTATTAGTAATATATACATATGTAGGTATATATATTTTAGTTCATAAATAACTTGTAAGTATTAGTGTAAGAATTTTGTATAAAAGAAAGTGATTTTCAATAAACGAATTCAATTGATTCTATACACTGAACAACGGCTCTTTTATTTAGCCTGGTTATAGATTTCAACTTCTTACAAGCCCTTATGCTATAACGAACGTTAAGTAGTCCTATTTAAATACAACCTTGCAAGTCTCATCACCTTGATGAGAGTAAACCCTTATTGAATGTCAGATTAAAAAATGCAACAGCCAAGTTGTTGTGAAATAGACGCCGAGACGTGAAGTTGTGCCGTGACCTCTGTGTTGTGAAATAAGTCAAAAGACTATAAACTATTACTTTACACTTTTAACTATGTACTTTTATACAAGCCAATACTCAATCTCTATAATTACTAAATAAATAAACATTTGTGAAATATAAAAACCGCATCAGTCTTCAAATTTGTCTTGTTGTAAAGCTTTGTCGCCAGCATATGTATATTTGGTCAATAATTTGTCGGCATCAGTCATGAAATTTGGTCTTGGTCAAAAGTTTCGTCGCCAGCATATATTTAGCCAAATCTCCAGTATCAGGTCAAAGTATTTTAAAGCATTCCAATTTATGAGGAGTTGTCCAAGCATCCGCCATACGTCCAGTAAATGCAACAAATTGAACAGCGTTTGTATCAAATGCGGGTGGTAAATATAGGTGAGAGTAGCGCAGCCCACTCACAAGCGACCGCGAGTCAGTGGCCGCCTTAGTTTGCAAGCATCGCAGCATTTAGCGTCAGTTTCGAGGCGCTGAGCAATGAAACCATAGATTCAAGAACTTAGACAGTGAATCGATACCGAGGCAGGCGATACTGCAATTAATAACATCGCACAAACGGCAAGTACAAATAATGCTTTAGTTTCGCAGCAGCCGCCAACAGCACCGCAAATAACATTGCCATAAGCGCAGTGTTTGGTCGAAATTCCAGCTGTAAAATTGCATCCTTTACCTACTTTCGATGGAAATGCAGAGAACTTACCTTTGTGATTAGCTAACTTTAACGACAGACCAGCCCAGTTCGCGTACAATAACAGACAGAACCATATACGACTTCAGAAAGCACTACAAATGCAATGCAAAACAGTCAGTATACCTTTAACGTTTATCCTTTCCCTACTTTCGACGTATTTGTAGAATGGTTAAGTACTTTAGCGAAAGTTATTGCGACTATGCCCGGTATTAGCAACATGTCCACCGTCAATGTAGTACACAAGCCAATCGTCAGTCTGGTCTAAATTTAGGTTCAGCTCGCAGAGTTTTGCACAGCAGTGAAGGGACTTGCCCATCTTGCAACTAAAGCCATGCCCTAACAGATTGCTGAAAATTTCAGTCGTTGAACTTAGCCTACAAATGATCGCTAGTGAAGCAACATCGTCTCTGTTTTGTATGCTTGATAAAAGGCCATAGTCTTCTCAACTGCAGTCGCCGTAAAACATACACAATCAACAACTGCAAACGTATGCATCATAAATTACTACATAATGATACAGGGTCGTCGTCAACGCCATCAACCAGCCGGGAACGGATTCTTAATTGTAGAGAAGATCTGGTAACCATCATGTTTAAAGTTGTGCCAATTACTTTGTCAGGCCCCCCACGGGCAAATGTCAGCATATGCAATGTTTGACGAAGGGTCGTCGGTGTCACTCCTCGAGAAAGATTTCGCCGATAAATTAGGTCTTACAGGTTATGTACAGCCAAACGACAGAAAAATCAAGAAAGGTATCACTCGAAATTAAAGGTTTGAACAGTCATCAACAATTTTCAATTAAAATCGTTCACACAATAAGGGGTTTTCATTTGCCGAAGCAACCATTTGAAAAAGGTAATTTTAATCATTTGAAATTGTTGCCTTTCCAGGACTACGAAGACGTCGAACCTGAAAGCTTTGCGCAGCGGAGTACCGAAATTGTGTTGGATTCGGATGAAAATCAGCGCGCTTGAAATTTTTTTTCAAATACAACAAAGGATATCGGCCAGAGGTATGAGGTAGGATTGTTGTGGCGACAAGATTTCACCGAACGTCGAGCTATTATATGGCGAAGCAGCGCTTGTTGAACACCAATTCACGCATTCATTGAAATCCAATCTATGCCGAAAATTATAAGAGGGAAATAGCCCTCACTGTCGTCCTTCTACAGGTCCTTCACTGACCTTAGGTCGTTGGAGTAGACCTTTACCTTGACCTGTACGAAGCCAAAGTTAACCATACTATCCGTCCTTTCCAGGAGAGGGATAGTTTCTTTATTAAGCATCAGGATCGCCTGACGCGTAGCTTTTGAGCTCGTCTCTAAAATAAGGATCCTCTAAGTAGTGGTTGGAAGATCCGGATTGAAGGCTCTGAAAATTTCAAGGTCCTTTTCTGGCTCCTCTGGTTTGGCCGGTATCCATACCATTGCCCTAGGTCTATACGGGATCTCACTAAGATCCACCGCCCTGATGATCGCACCAGGGTAGACCGCCTCCATCATTCCCACTCCCCTTTTGTACATGGCAGCCGACCTCGAATCCCCACAGGCCACCACCTTCACCGAACCCTGAAACCACCCCACTTCTTTCCAGGAGGGGGTGGGCCCAGGAAATTCGGCCAAGACGCTGACCGAGTGGGTAGCAACCTCTGCCGCACCCAGTTCCAGTTAGACCGCAAGCGCCTCTCCCCCTCGGGGTTCGAGTCAAAGACACCCAGAAGTATACTACCTTTAGCAACTTCCGCAAACGTGGGGCCTAGGACTCTAGCCCTTTTAGGATTAGAGGCTCTTGACCTAGCCTCCATGGACCTGTTGCTTTTCTCGGTCCCTCTTTCCTCAACCGGGCAACTACCGTCGAAGTCCGGAGCAACCTCTCTAGCCCACTCTAGCTCGGCCCTCAACTCTGCCACATCCCCAGGCAGCGCCCAGCTGAGTAGATCTGGTGACTCCTTGGTGCGAGCGCCCCGGCCTCGGCGTTTACCCCAGCATCGATCCGCTTACTGGTTACGCCTCCGCCGGCAGCCTCGGCTACCTTAGTGACCCCACCCTCACCCGCAGCTGCTACCTTCAACACTGCACCAGACTCCGGCATCGCCGCTGCGCGACTGGTCGAGGCACCCTGCATCGCACGAGCACCGTTACCTATAGGGGCTTTCCCCTCCGACCTTGGAGGAGAAAAAGGGGTATGCCAACAAGCTGGCACCAGTAGCGCGATTCTGTAACTTTTTTAACGCCAAGTGTTAGCGTTAACTTCGCTTAACACCATTTTTAACACTTTTTGCGATTCTGTAACTTTTTAACGCCAAGTGTTAGCGTTAAATTCCCTTAACACCGAAAAGTGTTAGCTAACACCTTAGTTACCGCGAAAAAATTTTGTGGTGTTAAAAGTTATAGAAAATAAGTTCTCCGAACATGAAACCGAACTCGCGACGCGCACGTTGTAGTCCGAACGCTTATCACCTGCGCTACTGCGACATGAACTTCGGCGCTGTCAAATGCTGTACTTAAGATGAGTGCAGTTTTCCCCTCAATTTTAACAGATATACATACATAAAACAGCTAACACTAAAAAGTGTTAAGGAAAGTTACAGAATCGCAGTTTCGTTAAGAACAAACGCCAAAATTCGGCGACAAGCTTAACACTCGGGGAGGTGTTAAAAGTTACAGAATCGCACTACAGATGAGGCGGCAAATGGAGGTCCCAGAACATGGTATCTTCCTCATTTTGGTGTTGTCAATCCATCGAAACCGGAAAAACTACGTATTGCCTTTGATGCAGCTGCGGTTACAAAACTCAGCGTCATTAAACTCAGTATTTATTTATTTATTTATTTGAGTCTTTAAATTGAAAAATTTTTACAGACTACCATTAGATTAAGAGTATAAAGATCTTTAATGACTAATTAGAGTTACATAAAGAAAAGTGCAGTCAACATCTGAAGAACTGAAAAACAAATTGAGTTTCGCACAAGCCCTCGAAATAGGAGAATTTACCGCATTGGGTCCTTGCAAAACTAATTTTAAAGGTTTCAAAGTGCCGCAAATTTCTGCAAGGAACATTGAACTGAATTTTTCCCAGAAGTGATGGACAATCAACAGCTCCAGAAATTAAGCCAATAATAAACGAGCCCGATAAGATGGGTCGTCTATTTTCGAGCGTACTAAGTTCAATTAAAAGACATCTCGATTGATATGACGGAATAGGATCAGAAAAATTCAAAGATCGGAGAGAAAAACTTTCTGAACTCCCTAAATACGATTGGAGGGACCTATATAGTAAGGTTTCCAAATAATAGCAGCATACTCCAGTCTCGATCTGACCAAAGAGCAATATAAAGACTTGAGGGTGTGAGGGTTAGTGAAAGCAGAACAATTTCTACGAATGAACGCTAGCATCGCATACGACCGAGTTATAACGTAGTTGACTTGGTCAGCGAAACTAAATTTAGAGTCAAGAAATACACCCAAGTCTTTAATTTCCTCTACAGATTCCAGGGCATAGCCAGCAATACGATATGAAGTCCGGAGAACATTAGCTGATTTCGAAAAAGTTACATGGAAATACTTTGTGATGTTTAGCATAAGACGATTTAAACAACACCAGTTTTCAACATTGATAAGGTCAGATTTCATCCGTTCAGAGTCACGAGAGCTTTTTATGCTGGTGTCATTAATGAAAAATATAAAAAACTAGCTGACCCGCAAAACTTTGTTCTGGCCAAAATAGATTTTTTTATTAGTTTCATTTCAAAAATTGTTATTACACCGGTACTTTTTTTAATAGGAAATTAACGATTCTTCACTTCATTGCGTATACAACTTATAATACTAAGGGCTCAGAATAAGGATCTAACTGTGAGCTATTCCCCTTATTTGTATAGTGAAATATGGTGTTTATTTGTTGGCAAAGAGATCCAAGTAATTTCGGACATTGCAGTGTCATCTACTTCCCCATACAATAAACGAACTACCCAGATTTTACATAGAATTTTCAAAATGCAGTAAACTTTTAACTTGAATATCTCAAATAAATTTCGGAGTCACTTAGATCCATTTGGTTCGGAACCCTTCATATATAATTTTAGTATTCAGTTTAAGGCTGCACAATACCTAAAATTTTTAACTTTGTGTCCCGGAGCGTAAATAAATAGCGAGGACGGTTTTCCTACAAGGAAACACTCCCCATAGAGCTATGGATATCGTTAATCTCCTGATCAATTTTCAGGTCCCAACCTTAAACGCTTTTCAGCTTGAAAAATTAAGTTTGTTTGGGAGGTGCCACAGCCACTTTGTCATTATCCCCAGTTTTTTTGGAGGTGGTAGGGATCGATTGCATATAACCCCATACCAAGTTCCAATAGTCTAACAAAAATACTTCCAGTGATATCGACTAAGAAGTATTTCATTCGTATGGGAGGTGCCACGACCCCTTTTTCGTTATCCCCAGTTTTTCTTGAAGGTGGTAGGGATCGATCTCATATAATCTCTCACCAAATTTCAGTTGTCTAACCTAAATACTTCCAGAGATATCGACTAAGAACTATTGCATTCGTATGGGAGGTGCCACGCCCACTTTTTGTTATCCCCAGTTTGTTATCTCCAGAGAAAAATTCCACTTGTATGGGATATCAAAACATTTTTTAGCCTGTGACTATCCCTGGAAGATATCCAGTGGGTGTGTAAAATTTGGTTACGTTCGTCTTATTCGTTTAGGAGCCAAGTGTGTCCATAGTCAGATACATAATTTGAATGTTATATATATAGATTATACCAGGGTCACCCCTGGTCCACATCTCGGAAAACGGCTCGAATAGGGTCTTGAAAATCACCTCTTTTTTAAATACCCATCAACACCTTTTATTTGATACCCATATTGTAGAAAATGTGTCTGTAGTCACTCCTGGTCCATATTTTGGGAAATACCTCGAACACATGGTCTTATATTGGACTAATAACTTAACCATGTTCAAGCGCTCGTCAACACCTTTCATTTGACACCCATATTGTGGGAAACCAGTCTAGGGCCACACCTGCTCCATATTTTGGGCAATACTTCGAAAACAGGCTCTCATATGGGACTTATAATTAAACCATGCCAACCAACCCATATTGTATGAACACGTTATAAGGTTACCCTGGTCCACATTTTGCGGGACATCTCCAAAACCTTCCTGGATTTTTATACTTTTTTTGGAAACCATGTCGGGCTCAATCAAAAACTATGTGCAAAATTTAGTTAATTCAGTCCAGGCGTTCTTGAGTTATAGCGTCAGCAAGGAAACTAGGCTCCATTTTTATATGTATATTAGAATAGAGGCCCTAGAATACTTCCTTGCGGGACACCAGAGGAACCAATGAGGGACTGGGACGTGCAGTTGTCAACGTCAACGACGCAATGTCTATTTGAAAGATACGACTCAATCCACATCAAAAATGTGGAGTGAAAACCCAACGCCTCTAGCTTTAACAAGAGTAGCTGGTGCGAGACCTTGTCGAAGGCCTTCGAAAAGTCAGCGTTGCAATCTATTATGGAAAGTGGAAATGCAATATTTAAAAAAAATAGATAATTTACTAACAGTGGACTGTTTTGAAACGAATCCGTGCTGATTGTTCGAAATTAGGCCCTTGACTGCAAAGTATATTTTATCATTTACTATAATCTCAAAAAGTTTGGAAACAGATGAGAGCTTCGAAATAGGTCTATAATTACGAACATAATTTTTGTTACCACTCTTGAAGATTGAAGTAAGCTTCCAGTCATTCACAAATGTCCCACTGGCCAATGAGGTGTTGAAGATAATTGTAAGAGGCTCAGCCAAACACAAACAATTTTTCAACTGGGAACTTTTCAATTGCAACTGGGAACTTTTCAAAAACTGCCGTTTCACAGAGATGGTCAATCCATTTTGGACATGAATGATGCACAAACAAAACATAAAATTATGTGCGCGTGTCCCCTCCCACTTTTAGAAAACGTTAAACAAATGTTTCCGTATATTCGTAAGTACTTATGCATAGATCACACTTTGTGAAAAACTGTTCTGTGAGATTTTGACCCTCATAGTTTTATTTAGCTGGCACAATATCATTGTAAATTATGAAGATGAACAATGACGTAATAAACGTGAATAAAGAGTCAGTTACAAGGAATTTTAACTCAGATTGGGGATTAAAATGTCTGGAATTAACACTCAATCAAAAATTGCTATCTTTCTTTTCAGGTTAGCACTATTTTGCTCTACGGTATCCCAATTGTATCACTTCACATTGACGGGCAAGATCGGCTATGTTTGGCACAAATTTCAAATACTCTGCTTAAACAGTATAGCTATAACGAGATACATAACCGGAGAGTAGCTCTAGGCATCACCTGCGTGCAGTGCACGCCTGTACAATTAGAAATCCTCCGTCGCGCAGGTGCCATGCCCGCCAGCTCCCGTCGTTGTGGAATGATTACATGTCGCGAAGCTGAGAGGTTATGTAAAAGCTTTTTGGGTGATAACGCTCCGCCAAGATTACCGGATGATTTTGCCTTTAATGTACATCACAAATGTGCTTGGGGCTGTCGTGGCTCCTTTTTACCATCACGCTACAATTCCTCGCGTGCAAAATGCATAAAATGTATTTATTGTGGCATATTTTTTTCACCTAACAAGTTTATATTTCATTCCCATCGAGCTAACGTTAATGACAAATATATACAACCAGATGCAGCAAATTTCAATTCGTGGCGCCGTCATATGACACTTAGCGGACAACCATCCGAGGAAATCGTACATGCGTGGGAGGACGTTAAAGCCATGTTTAACGGTGGTACACGCAAACGTCTTCTGAACCAAAGTTCGTTAGCAATGCAAGGTTTAAATGACCTTTCGGCGCAGAGACCCAAGCAGCAATTGGATCAAATGCAGTCATATTTTATGCCTGCAACTCCTCTATCTACTGCACTCTCAGCTGTTGTGCATAGAAGCAAAGATACAAGGCTTCTGATACAGACAAACTCAGTTGTACCTGAGTCCCAGACCACCAATATTAAATACAATAGTATACAGCTCTCAAGAAACAATGCGCTCTATAACAGTACTATACTCCCATCAACCAAAAGTCATTGTGATCAGTATGTGCCGAGTTTGGGAAAAGTCACATCTGAAACGGTAGATGTTAAAGATATCACAAGAGGTGATTTGCGACCAATTACAATGAGCAGGACGACGTATGAGACATCATATCAGCCTTTAACAGCCTTTTCTGCCCAGCTAAGGGGGAGCCTAAACAAAAATGAAATGGCCATGACGCCATTTCCTCAAAGTTTGATGATAGATTGCATGCACCATTCGCATGTTGCACAAAGCCAGGTTAATTCAATACAGAATGCACATCCAGGCAACAGTTGTGAAGATGATAACCTTGTCGAGCCTTTCGGACTAAGCTCTTTCGGGAAGGATTGGATGAAGACATCATCAATAAAGAGTAGCATTTCGTCTTTAACTCAGCTACCTACCGTACATAAAAGTTGCGGATGCACCAATATCAACCACGGCATTCAATGCAGAGGCTCAACGCCAAATATATTGACTGAAACTGCCACAAACAGTGAAGTGTCTCTTACCAATACAAATCAACAAATAAGGAAAGCCAATAAGTTAAACAGTTTAAATATCAGTGCTCTTCCACAGCTTGTCACATCGTCCGCATTTAAGCCAGTTTTGCAACATAAACAGAAGCATGCTCTCAATTCTGTCGCATCAATAGCACATTTATTTAACTTTGCCAGAACTTCCACATCCCAAGAAAAACTGTCCCTCAATAATTCGACGAGAGAGGATACCCCCAAATTGGGGGTGTTTGACGATTCAAGCTTAACGACAAGAATAATTAGCAGCACAGCTGCTGAAACACCTTTAAGCTCCACAACCTCTATTGCTCTGACTGTTCATGCCAATTTCTGTACCTCCACATTTGGTAGTTCACTGCCACAGTCGTCAATACCGTCACTACAGCAGTCATCACTTACAGGGCATCCACGTTCCCCTCCGCCAGCTAAAATAGAAGACCGAAAAACCCCAGAGTATTCAATGGTTGCCTTAAATGCAGACAATATTGGCGGCACCGATACTGACATAAAGTATTCAACATTTTCGGCTGACGTGGAATCTAGCAACACTTATTTACATGACTTTGACCTGGATTCTGATGATGAAGTTGTCGATATTGAGACAACAGAAGATGAAATACCTGATAACAACAGTTTTAAGGTGGTACTTAGTATGGCATCAAATCAGAATCACCAAAATGACAATGTTGAAAGTTCATTAGCAGTTTATAAAAACGATAAAACAAGCAAATTAGTTGAGTTTTCCGTTGAGAATACATCCTCGTCGATATGTAAATGTTGTTTTAAATTGCAATGCATGCATTCCTATAAAGATTTTCAGAACAAGCCACTAATTGACGTCGACAAAAGTTATGTAAGTGTTCATCAGTCTCCAGCCGTCGATAATAATTTAATCGACATTATTTGCACTCCAGCAAAGCATGATCACGAAAACAATTTGTCGGCATCTATTAAATTAATTGACACCGGTTGCACAATCCCAAAACAAAATGATGTAAAATTAGAAACTTCATTAAATTGGAGGAATATGCTGAAGTAAGGTAAGGCTTGAGAAAATAATAATTTTCCTGATTAATAAAATATTGAGTAATTACTAGAAACTCTACAACATTTGTATAGGCAGAAGATATGCAAAATATACACAAAAGATGTGCAATCGATATTCATAGTAACAGGACCTTGTATTAAACCAAAGACCAATAACACAGTGATACAAAAAAAAAAAGTAAATACACTCATCAAGTGACCTAGCTAAGATTGTTTATCTAGTCAAGTGTAACACGAAACGGTATTTGAAAAAACCGCTATACCCTCAAATTTTTTTTATTGTAAAAAAACAGTTTTTTCAGTTTATAATTTTTGGAAATTTCACTCGTTTTCCGGTTTCGACGTAATTTTTTTGCCACTAATTAACAATGAATGAACCTCTTTGGGCATGTGCCATCAAGAGGCACTCACTTCTGAATTATGCTAGTTTTTTTTTTTTGGAAAGGACTTCAAGTTTTCAAGTTATGCAGTCTGAGATGAGTCGTAGAGAAAATGTATTCTGACTAAGAGATGCATAAGCCTTCGACAAAAGAGAAGAAATATAGAGAGAATTTTTGGTGACTCCCCAAATTCTAATAACAAACACATGGTAGGTAGGTAGGTTGCAGTGGCTGCTAGCATATGGGCTAGCGCACATATGTATAGACGGAGAGCTGGCTACGGAAAAAAAAATGATAAGGTGCAGTAAAAGTGATGATGTAAATACGTTCCTTACTAGTTGAGAATCGGTGTAGCGTTGCCGGCAGAAGTCCTTCCCGGGGAGGGATGCGTTGGCGTGCGTGCAAAGGTGTAAATTTTTATTGAAAAAAAAATCATAAGATGCAGTTCTGAAACTTGGTGAGGTTACAGTTTTTACCTCTAGAAATAAGGTAAAAGTATTGGCAGAACTCTAGGTCGGGGATAAAGGGTTGGCGGAAGTCGACAAAGTTGTAAAATTTTTCTTTATAATTTAATGATAAAGTGCGGTTCTGAAATTTAGGGGGGGGGAGGGTTGGGTGGGGTGGGTGGTGGTTTAGTTATTAACTCTAGAAATAAGGTAAAATAATTGCCATAACTCTAGGTCGGGGATAAAGTGTTGCCAGAAGTCGGCAAAGTTGATGATAAGGTGCAGCTCTGGCGATTTTGTTTGAAAGTTACTGAATGCTTAAAAAAACTTAATGCCGATTGCCAGAAGAGTAATTGAAGGCTAAGTATAGAAAAAACTATTATATATGTAGGTAGAGTCGACTAAAAATACACTTAGAAGTTTTAAATAATAAGGTGCAGATTTGGCTATTCGTTCTTTTTATTACTTATACATTAGAAAAGCTGTGCATTAATAGACAGAAATCAACTTGATGGGACCAAAATGCGTCTCTTGATACCCCTCCCGACATTTTTGGGCACGTATTAGCACTAGGCAACTGTTGTAACAATTACTGAAAATTGGACTAGCATTCAAAACACCAATCTAACAATTTTACTAGCACCATTAAAACAAAGGTAATGGCTTTGACTCCTACATTCCTTTGTCATTATGCCAAAAGTTCACCGGCAGCCACTCCACAGCACCCACACAAACTCCGTAAACTCCTTTGTCAGTTCCGGGACGGCCAATGTCTCCATCCAACGAAAAGTTCCACCTGTGGTCAGACTTAACTCTGGTGTGGCCCCACGACGCGACACCAACTATCTGTGTACCTGGTCGACGAAGCAGGCTCTTCTAGCACCAACTCTATTGAAATGCCAGCTACCTACTGAAGATGTGGTAACATCATTAGTAATATATGTAATTAAGTTAATAAATAATACAATTTTACTTTTATTACAATAGCACTAATTTGTGTAATTTGCTTTGTTATGTTTCAATTTCACACATTCCAAGGCAAACAGCTGACTTCGAAAAACTTATAGCTCTTCCTCTTCTTAGAATGAATAATTTTCGATCCGAGCGGAGCGTAGAGCGGGAACGTAATTGTAATGCAGAATAGGGGTGAAAGATGATATAATAGATAGTGAAGAATCATTTCTATTGTAAGTGGTAAATTAAACTATTACTAAATAACAAAATATAAATAGCTTTCCCCAGGCTCATGAAAGGTATGAAAATAAAAAAAAATATTACAAAAAAGGCAGTAGGGTGTTAACTGCTTGTCCGTATATTTTGCGTGTTTGCTATCCGATTTGCTTATTATGTGTGTAAAATATTATTTATATAACTTATACAATTATGGAAATATCGCGATTTTAATTTTACAAAGAAATTCTTCAGAACTGTGTTCAAAAAGTGGGCGTGTCCGTTAACCAATTTTGTTTATTTTTACAGCAAAGAGTTAGCTTTATATGTTGAACACTTTCTCCAAATATATCGTTTCAATAAATCAATTTTTACCAGAGTTATGGCATGAAAAATTTTGTGGAATAATCCAAAATTTTTGAAAAATGTTATGCATTCGACTTTCTTTGCCCGCGAACACTTTAGAGGTGAAATAGAAATGATTTACACGTAGTGTAAGTAAAGTTATAGCATATTCAATATATCCATGATCCTTTGCAAATTCTTTCGCATAAAATTGGGCGTGGACTCTAACCGATTTCGCAAATTTTTTTTCCGAATATTGGCGGTATTAATATAAATATCTGTGCTGAATTTCATTTTGCTATCTTGAGCGGTTTTTGACTTATGATTAATAATATTTCCAAATTTGACTTAATCAAAAGTGGGCGGTGCCACACCCCTTTTTAAAAATTTATTTTTTGCCTTAACGGTAACGTACACACCAAATGTTATCCTTATAGGTGTATTATGTGTGGTAGATTAAATAACCACAATTATAAATAATATTTTTAAAGTAGAAATTTATTGTATTGTTTTTAATTATTTGAAGAATAATAATAATAAAAATTTTCTTTTTTGAAAATCTAAAAACTCAAAACATCTTAAATCTAAATTTACCAATTCTTAAAGTAAAAATAAATAAAGTATTTTTATTAATAATAAAAACAATCACTACAATACTCCCCCTTCCAAAGAATTAATATTAAATAAATTGAACGTAACATGCTTTTTGTGTTTAATAATGTTATTAGTGTGATTGTTAGTATCGGATGTTTGTGTAACTTCAATAAACGCCGGTTTTAATCTATCTATCGGAACTGTTTTCATTTCATTATCTATTTCCAGTTTAAAATATTTTTTGTCTTTTTCCACAACTTTGTACGGTCCCTCAAATGGTTGTTGTAAACTCTTTTTATTAATAATTCGCACAAAAACATATTTACAAGTTTCTAAATCTTTTGGAATATAAACACCTGTATTAGAATTTTGATTATGTGTTAGATTTGAATCTAAATTTTTAAAATTTGTTCGTAAACTTTCTAAAACTGTACTTGGAGAAATATTTATTTCAGATGGAACAACTAATTCTCCAGGTAAACGTAGATTTTGTCCAAAAACCATCTCAGAAGATGTGGCTGATATGCTTTCTTTATATACTGATCGTAAACCAAGAAGTATTATCGGTAATTCATCATACCATTTACTTGTTCCATTTCTAGCCATAATCGTAGCTTTTAGTTGTCTATGGAATCTTTCTACCATACCATTTCCTTGCGGATGATATGCAGATGTAGTAATATGTTGACTACCAAGTAATCTCATTAATTCTGAAAATAATTTCGACGTAAATTGCGCACCTTGATCGGTAGTAATTTGTAACGGAACTCCAAAACGCGAAACATATTCTCTAACAAATTTACTTGCTACTACTTCTGCTGAAATTTCTCTTAATGCATAAGCCTCTGGCCAACGTGTAAACCTATCAACTATTGTTAAAATATAACGATGCCCTTTCGAAACAGGCAGAGGTCCAACAATGTCTAAATGAATATGTTCAAATCTTTTTTTAGGAATCGGAATTTTAATTACTGGAGATTTAGTGTGACGATTAACTTTTGATTTTTGACAATTTATACATTCTTTTGACCAAATATTAATTTCTTTGTTCATTTTTGGCCAAAAGTATTTTTTAATAATAAGACGACGTGTAGCTCTAATCCCAGGATGTGTAATGTCATGTAGCATATTAAATACTGTCTTTCGTAAACTGTTTGGTATAAATGGTCTAGGATTATCACCAGTCATTTCGCACCAAATTTTAAAGTTTAAAAGAGGAATTTCAATAAATTTAAGATTTAGAGACGTTTTAGATTTCAATTGGTTGAGTTCTTTATCCTTTTCTTGTTCAACTTGTAATGTTTTAAAATTTAACTCTGTATTTTTAATTGTATTAATTTCGAAAGCTCTCGATAATGTATCAGCTACAATGTTTTCTTTCCCTTTTATATACTGAATATCATTAGTAAATTGTGCAATAAACTCCATATGTCTAGTTTGTCTCGGACTTCGTTCAGTCTTTGAACTTAAAGCAAATATCAATGGCTTATGATCTGTATATATTGTAAATTCTCGTCCTTCTAAAAGATAGCGAAAAT
Organism: Sphenella marginata; assembly: GCA_951509765.1. Lineage (NCBI taxonomy): Eukaryota > Metazoa > Arthropoda > Insecta > Diptera > Tephritidae > Sphenella > Sphenella marginata. The sequence goes on from OX608078.1 coordinate 97,304,221, forward strand.
GCTTAATATTCAAAAATATAGCTAAGAGTTCTCTATCAAATGCACTATATTTAATTTCCGACGGAGACATCTTCTTTGAAAAGAATGCAAGTGGTTCTGAAATTCCGTTATACGATTGATGCATTACACCACCAATTGCAGTATTAGAAGCATCTACGTTTAAAGAAAGTTTTGCATCTTTGTTAAAATGGTTTAACAATACCGTAAATGCAAATTTTTCTTTAATACTTTCAAAAGCTAAATTGGATGTATCATCCCAAACTAAACCCTTATTTCGTTTCTTATCTGTTCGATTGATTAAATCATATAATTTCGCAGTGTACTCTGCTAAATTTGGTATATAACGATGATAGTAGTTAACCATCCCATCCTTTTTGGGTACTAAATGCAAAGGCGATGCAACTGAGGAATTCGATGGTCTACAAATACCTGATTTCACCAAAAAATCGAATTCCGTTTTAGCCACCTTATATTTAACAGGATCTAAACGCCTTGGTTTAGAAAATGGAAGATTTCCTTCTGTAATAAGTCTATGTACCGTACTATGTTTCACTGGTTTTGTATAAACTGGTTCCATAACTAATGACGGAAATTCACTCAATAACTTTGAGTACTTATTGTCAACAACAAAAATTTTGGGAAGGGAAATGTTACAAACACATGAAATCGTATTTACAGAAATATTTGTTACAGGATCAACTAAACGTTTGTGTTTAATGTCAACTAAAAGACCATATTTGCATAAAAAATCAGCACCAATAATAGGTTTAGCTATATCAGCTATTAAAAATGTAAACGGAAATTCTCGTCTCAAACTCAAATTTATATTTAAAACAATTTTACCATATGTGGAAATTGTTGAACCATTAGCTGCTGTGAGAATCAAATCTGAAGATCGCTTTGTATGTGGAAATTTTGTAACTGGAAGAACTGAAATTTCAGCTCCACTATCAATAAGAAAATTTAATTTGTTGGCTTTATCAAATACAAATAGACGACGCGTGGAAATTTCTAAATTTCCGTTGTTTGTCGCCGCAACAACGGATGAATTTAGTTTGACGAGTTCTTATTTCTAGAAAAAGCACATGGTTGTTCACATATTGTAGCGTTATCTCCAAATTTATAATGATATCGGCATAACCAATTTGGATTGTTACGCGAATTAGAGCGTGACCTATTTCTAAACGAATTCCTATAATTATTCCTACTAAAAGATCTTGATCTTGAATTTTGATTAATTTCTTGCCTAATTGCACTTAATTCTAGAGAAAGTTTTTGAAAATTTTCGCACATAATACTTGTTGTCTGGACTAAATTCTGAATAATTATATCTTGTGATTTTGAATTTTGAAAATTATTAACAGCAGAAACTTCTGATTTATTAATAACTTTCCAAATATTGTCAGCAAGTTTAGTTAATTCTTTTATATCATTTGTACTTGAACTAGCTAAAATTGCATTCAGATTAGTAGGCAATTTTCTCAGCCATAATTTCTTTAAAACATCCTGACTAAAATTAGAACCAGCAAGAAGTATGAGTGACCGATAAAACTCGGAAGGTTTACGATCACCAATTTCCGAATCACCTAAAATTTTGTCTAATTTGGAACTTTCACTAAGTGAAAATCTTTCAATTAAAGTTTTTTTAAGTTCAGAATATTTATTGTTAATAGGTGGATTTTGAATAAAATCTAAAATTGTTAAAATAACATCTTGGGGAAGTGCTGTGATAATATATTCATACTTAGTATTTTCCTGTGTAATATTTTTGGTATTAAATTGCATGTCGGCATGAATAAACCATGCATCAGGACAATTTGTCCAAAATTGCGAAAGCTTAACAGAAACAGATGAAATTTCGTTCCGAACAACACTTTCATGTTGATTTTGATTTTCAAATGGATTTCTAACGTCTTCAGTAGACGTCTCATTTGGTAAATTAATTAATGGTTCATTTAAATTGTTCATGAATGTAGAGTGTGCAGTGTGTTGTGGAGAACGAAGCATGTTGAAATATTTAATTAAATTGTCAAACAAAAAGGTATATTTTGAAAATCAATGGAGGAAGGAGCTAATAAAATATTAAATATATATTTATATTTTAAATTAATATGTATATATTATTAATTTTACCTAAATATTAATTATTCAAAATTTAATAAATCTTACTAATATATAAAAACGTAAGTTTGTGAGTGACTACGGATGTTTGTGGTTCTTTATCGTCTGAACAAATGGCCCGATCATTACGAAATTTTGCAGACAGCTTCTTAGGAGTGTAAAATAGGTAACAGGCATCATGAAATTTCGATATATTTATCGATAACAGAGTTATCGGTTAAAATGTGGTTTCGGGTAAACTTTGGAATATTCGCACAAAATTGGTATCAAACGAAAGGGGAAGACCACAGCTTGCATTTGGACTTTGGTTCAATTCGATATATTTATCGATAACAAAGTTATCGATCAAAATGTGGTTTCGGGTAAACTTTGGAATATTCGCACAAAATTTGTATCAAACGAAAGGGGAAGACCACAGCTTTCATTTGGACTTTGGTTCAATTCGATATATTTATCGATAACAGAGCTATCGGTCAAAATGTGGTTTCGGGTAAACTTTGGAATATTCGCACAAAATTTGTATCAAACGAAAGGGGAAGACCACAGCTTTCATTTGGACTTTGGTTCAATTCGATATATTTATCGATAACGGAGTTATCGGTCAAAATGTGGTTTCGGGTAAACTTTGGAATATTCGTACAAAATTTGTATCAAACGAAAGGGGAAGACCACAGCTTTCATTTGGACTTTGGCTCAATTCGATATATTTATCGATAACAGAGCTATCGGTCAAAATGTGGTTTCGGGTAAACTTTGGAATATTCGCACAAAATTTGTATCAAACGAAAGGGGAAGACCACAGCTTTCATTTGGACTTTGGTTCAATTCGATATATTTATCGATAACGGAGTTATCGGTCAAAATGTGGTTTCGGGTAAACTTTGGAATATTCGCACAAAATTGGTATCAAACGAAAAGGGAAGACCACAGCTTGCATTTGGACTTTGGTTCAATTCGATATATTTATCGATAACAAAGTTATCGATCAAAATGTGGTTTCGGGTAAACTTTGGAATATTCGTACAAAATTTGTATCAAACGAAAGGGGAAGACCACAGCTTTCATTTGGACTTTGGTTCAATTCGATATATTTATCGATAACAGAGCTATCGGTCAAAATGTGGTTTCGGGTAAACTTTGGAATATTCGCACAAAAGTGGTAACAAACGAAAGGGGAAGACCACAGCTTTCATTTGGACTTTGGCTCATTTCGATATATTTATCGATAACAGAGTTATCGGTCAAAATGTGGTTTCGGGTAAACTTTGGAATATTCGCACAAAATTGGTATCAAACGAAAGGGGAAGACCACAGCTTTCATTTGGACTTTGGTTCAATTCGATATATTTATCGATAACAAAGTTATCGATCAAAATGTGGCTTCGGGTAAACTTTGGAATATTCGCACAAAATTTGTATCAAACGAAAGAGGAAGACCACAGCTTTCATTTGGACTTTGGTTCAATTCGATATATTTATCGATAACGGAGTTATCGGTCAAAATGTGGTTTCAGGTAAACTTTGGAACATTCGCACAAAATTTGTATCAAACGAAAGGGGAAGACCACAGCTTTCATTTGGACTTTGGTTCAATTCGATATATTTATCGATAACAGAGTTATCGGTCAAAATGTGGTTTCGGGTAAACTTTGGAATATTCGCACAAAATTTGTATCAAACGAAAGGGGAAGACCACAGCTTTCGTTTGGACTTTAGTTCAATTCGATATATTTATCGATAACAGAGTTATCGGTCAAAATGTGGTTTCGGGTAAACTTTGGAATATTCGCACAAAATTTGTATCAAACGAAAGGGGAAGACCACAGCTTTCATTTGGACTTTGGTTCAATTCGATATATTTATCGATAACGGAGTTATCAGTCAAAATGTGGTTTCGGGTAAACCTTGGAATATTCGCACAAAATTGGTATAAAACGAAAGGGGAAGGCCACAGGATTCATTTGGACTTAGCTTCATTTATGGAAACATCTATTTTGAGAACGGCTGGACCTTATACACATAACTAAATTTGGAAGGTAAATTTTGTATCCGCTCGAGATGGTTATACGCTAAAAAAATAAAGGTATTTGGAAAGGTTTTGGAGATTTCCCTAAAAATGTTGACCAGGATAACATTATAAAGTGTTCTTTCAATTTGAGCCCGTTTTCGAGATATTGGTCAAAGTGTCAACCAGGAGGGGCCCTCGATGGTATTGGTATGATATGGGTATCAAATGAAAGGTGTTGACAAATGATTTAACATGTTTTAGCTATTTTCCAATATCAAACGAAGGTTTTTAGATATTAACCAAAACGTAGACCAAAATTGGAGCTAGAAGGTTTTTGTGAAAAAATGGGTCTAAAATGAAAGGTCTTGATGCGATTTTTAAAATGGAGTAATTTTGAATCCTTTTGGGATTGGGATTGAGAAAGGGATAGGTATATGGATGACAATTAAAAAGCAATATGAAAAGACAAAAGCATATGAAGAGGATGGACGGAGAGAAGGATGTGGAGCTGAAATTAGGAGGGCGAATCACATATTTTAAATGCAAACAAGTTAGTGTTTGGGCAGGACAACGTCTGCCGGGTTTTATAGTCTACATATAAAAATGGAGCCTATTTTCCTTGCTGACGCTATAAAGACCCTATGCGACCCTATGCGACCCGTTTTCCGAGATATCTACCAAAATGTGGACCAGGGGTGACCTTAGAAGGTGTTTATACGATATGGGTGTCGAATAAAAGGTGTTGATGAGTGTTTAAAAAAGAGTTGATTTTCAGGACCCTATTCTGCCCCGCTTACGAGATATCCAAAAATGAGGACCACTGGTGACGCTGGTATAATATAAAAATAAGTCGGAAAGCAGGAAAATAGGATGCAGTGAAATAACTCCCAAATATTTTCCATGCAAGTTTGGACTTATTTCATTATGAAATAGCTCCCAATTCATTGGGACTTATTTCATAATTTTAACTGGGAATCTTACTAATATATAAAAACGTAAGTTTGTGAGTGACTGCGGATGTTTGTGGTTCTTTATCGTCTGTACAAATGGCCCGATCATCACGAAATTTTGCAGACAGGTTCTTAGGAGTGTGGAATAGGTAACAGGCATTATGCAATTTCGATAAATTTATCGATAACAGAGTTATCGGCCAAAATGTTGTTTTCCGTAAAATTTGGAGTATTCGCACAAAATTGGTATCAATCGAAAGGGGAAGAACCACAGTTTTCATTTGGACTTTGGTTCAATTCGATATATTTATCGATAACAGAGTTATCGGTCAAAATGTGGTTTCGGGTAAACTTTGGAATATTCGCACAAAATTGGTATCAATCGAAAGGGGAAGACCACAGTTTTTATTTGGACTTTGGTTCATTTCGATATATTTATCGATAACAGAGTTATCGGTCAAAATGTGGTTTCGGGTAAACTTTGGAATATTCGCACAAAATTGGTATCAATCGAAAGGGGAAGACCACAGATTTTATTTGGACTTCGGTTCATTTCGATATATTTATCGATCACAGAGTTATCGGTCAAAATGTGGTTTCGGGTAAACTTTGGAATATTTGCCCAAAATTGGTATCAATCGAAAGGGGAAGACCACAGATTTTATTTGGACTTTGGTTCATTTCGATATATTTATCGATAACAGAGTTATCGGTCAAAATGTGGTTTCGGGTAAACTTTGGAATATTCGCACAAAATTGGTATCAATCGAAAGGGGAAGACCAGAGCTTTCATTTGGACTTTGGTTCATTTCGATATATTAATAATAATAGAGCTAATATAGATACAGCACCAATCTTTACGAAATTTTGTACACATATTTTATGGAGCTTAGCATAGGACCCCATTTAATGTCATTTCAATACCTCACACGGTTTTGGAGATGTGCGCACTAATGTTTCCCAACTAACCTAGAACTGTATATTTTCAAATTTGGTAAAAATGTGGTTGCCCAACACCTCTAAACATGCATACAATATGGTAAAGGCCACGGGGTTAGTTTGGACATTGCAACATTTCGATAAATTAATCGATAAATGAGTTATCGGTCAAAATGTGGTTGCCAAAAAACCTCTTAATTTGTATACAATATGGGTATTAAATGAAAGGGGGAGGCCACGGGGTTTGTTTGGACATTGCAACATTTTCATAAATTAACTCCTGTATGTACATATGTATGTTATAGACTCCGGAACTACAGCGCCGATTTTGTTCATATGTACAGGATAGCTCAGTAGAAACCCGGAGAGTGTTTATGTAAAGTTACCGGGAAGTGGACCAGGGACCGAAATATTCCAAACTTTTTTATTTATCGTGCGATTTTTTCCCTAAGTTTGGGCAGAAGAACGTCTGCCGGGTCCTTCTAGTATTAAATATTTTAATAAATTTATCTATATATTTTTACTATTTTAAAATAATTAAGCCTTAAGACCAAAGACTTAAGAAACGAACTTGCTTAAAAATTGTATCAAATTAAATTTACATATATGTTATAAATTATTTTTATGAATTGTAGTTAACTATGAGATATAATATATATATTATTTAAATAAAAATTAAAATAAGATAGTTTTAATGTTTGATACAGCTCACCCTTATTGCTCTCTTTTGGCCTCTTTTTGCTTTTTATGTGGTAAAATCTTTTTGCTTTTAATGTTGTTGTTGTTATATGTGGATACGTAGAAATACAATTGACGAACTTCTAAAGCCGCATTTGGTTATCTATTTGGACTGCCCAGTTGATGCTGTTAAGCAACGCATCAAGGCCTGTAATGTAGATTACGAAGCAAATTCCAAGGTTTTCACTGATGAGATTGGACAGTTGGCGGAGAGACCGAAGTTGTGGTTGAAGATATTGAGCGTATTGATTTTAACCAATTCGAGATTGATTATCACGACAAAAAAAAATGAAAGACTTGCGTTTTCTTCTTGAATCGTTATAGTGTGAGGGCCTTATCAAAAATTGCAACCAAAATCCCTCTTTAATGAACAGATTCAATGTGCCACGTTACGATGTACCAGAATTGGTGCGTAGTGCCGACGATAGTAAAACATGACGTGATGTTTGGTTTAACTCTCCTGGCAGGATCGCCAAATTGTGGTAGATTAAATAACCACAATTATAAATAATATTTTTAAAGTAGAAATTTATTGTATTGTTTTTAATTATTTGAAGAATAATAATAATAAAAATTTTCTTTTTTGAAAATCTAAAAACTCAAAACATCTTAAATCTAAATTTACCAATTCTTAAAGTAAAAATAAATAAAGTATTTTTATTAATAATAAAAACAATCACTACATTATGCACTGAATAATCACTCTTGTTGCATTTTCGAAAGTATTACATATGTATATAGAAAGTGGCCGTGGCTTTTAACCGATTCTGCCTATTTTCAATAGCGCTCCGAGATAAGTTAAAAGGAACCTGCATACCAATTTTCATTGAGATATCTCAAGATTTACTCAAGTTATCGTGTTCACAGACGGACGGACGGACATGGCTCAATCAATTTCTCTCTTCCTCCTGAACATTTTGATATACATAAGTCAATATCTATCTCGATTCGCTTATGCCGTTACATACTACCGTTAGGCGAATGAAATTAATATACCTTGTGTGTGAAGCACTACTAGGTATAAAAAGTACACATAAGTGGCCAAACCTGTTAATTAATTTAAAAGTAAACATTTTTTTTCTGTATTACCAGTTTCTGACAATATATTCTTCTTTTTATGCAATTAACTATCAAGTTGATTTCTGTCTATTAATGCACAGCTTTTCTAATGTATAAGTAATAAAAAGAACGAGTAGCCAAATCTGCACCTTATTATTTAAAATTTGGAAGTGTATTTTTAGTCGACTCTACCTACATATATCATAGTTTTTTCTATACTTAGCCTTCAATTACTCTTCTGGCAATCGGCATTAAGTTTTTTTAAGCATTCAGTAACTATCAAACAAAATCGCCAGAGCTGCAAATTATCATCAACTTTGCCGACTTCTGGCAACACTTTATCCGCGACCTAGAGTTCTGGCAATTATTTTACCTTATTTCTAGAGTTAATAACTAAACCACTACCCACCCTACCCAACCCTCCCCTCCTAAATTTCAGAACCGCACTTTATCATTAATTATAAAGAAAAATTTTACAACTTTGTCGACTTCTGCCAACCCTTTATCCCCGACCTAGAGTTCTGCCATTACTTTTACCTTATTTCTAGAGGTAAAAACTGTAACCTCACCAAGTTTCAGATCTGCACCTTATGATTTTTTTTCAATAAAAATTTACACCTTTGCACGCACGCCAACGCATCCCTCCCCGGGAAGGACTTCTGCCGGCAACGCTACACCGATTCTCAACTAGTAAGGAACGTATTTACATCATCACTTTTACTGCACCTTATCATTTTTTTTTCCGTAGCCAGCTCTTGGTCTAATAGGCCCCGAAGGCCCCGTTGTGATACCACATGCATCTAAAAGCAACCCCTACTCGAACCACTTTACGGAATCCGAGAAGCACAAGATGTCCTTTGGCTTAACATAGGCTAGTTCGCCAAGATGCTGGAGACCCCAGATACTTCAACCTCTTACCCCACAGAGCTCGGCATTCACATAGGAGGTGCCTCACCGTTTCAGGCTCCTCCGCGTCTCTGCAGCTTCTGCAGAAGTCATTAAACGGGATACCCAACCGTTCTACATGTCTGCCTAGACCTATATGACCCGTTAGAAGCCCTATAAGTAGAGAGAGCTCTTCTCTTCTGAGTTTAAGTAGGTCTTCCGACCTACCAGCACTAATTTCTGGCCATATCAATTTTGCATGACAGCAGGTACTCATCTTATCCCACCTGTCACTTGCTTTCTGGAGGAACCTATTCCTCGTTATGAGCTTACTAGTCTCGAGCGGCATACCTAGGCCCGTCCAGGACTATGAAAGCGGAGCGGATGTGCCCCCTCTAGCAAGCTCGTCTGCCATTTCATTACCCGGTATGCCCCTGTGTCCCGGCACCCATACCAGGTTAATTGAGAGTTGCCCAGCCATCTCGTTACGAGATTTGCGACAGCCCTCCACAGTCCTGGAATTGTACGTAATTGCCCCCAGCGCCTTGAGAGCTGCTTGACTGTCGAAGAAGATGTAGACATCACCGTTATTGATATCCCCTGTCTTCAGGTACTCTACAGCTTCCTGTATCGCGGCCACTTCCGCCTGAAAGACGCCACAGTGGTCAGGCAGCCTAAAACTAAGATTTAGACCCAGCTGAGGAGCGCATACACCTCATCCCATCTTATCGTCGAGTTTCGAACCATCTGTATACAGATGGATTGAGCCACTATCCAGGGACGGTCCGATGTCCCAGTATTCTCTCTCCGGAATTGTAACATAGAATTTTTTCTCAAAACAGTACTTCGGTGTACAGTAGTCAGAGCTGTACACAGGCAGATCGTCAAGGATGGGAGAATGACCCATACCAGGGGATCCCCATCCTGGTAAATTCCTAAGGCGAAATGCGGAGCATGCCGCAGCTAGTTTACCGCTTAGATCAACCGGCAAAATATTTAAGATTGCATTAAGTGCATCCACCGCAGTTGTGCGTAAAGCCCCGCTGACACACATGAGCGCGCTTCTCTGCACTCTTTGCATTAGGATATTATTGGAGTTCTTGTCTAGTCCCGTCCACCAGACTAGGACTCCATACAGAAGAATCGGTTTAACCACAGCGGTATAGAGCCAAAGTGTGACTTTGGGGGTCAACCGCCATTTTTGCCCTACAACCCCCCTACAAGAGTATAGGCGATTGTAGCACGCTCCTGGATGTTCTCTTTCCATGAGTGCTTTTTATCGATAATAAGACCCAGGAACTTAGCGGAATCGCCAAGTTTGAGGGTGGTATTACCTAATGCTGGTAGCTGCAGCGTCGGAATTTTGTATTTCCTAGCGAACAGGACCAGCTCTGTTTTGGCCGTGTTAACACCTAGACCTTTACCACCGGCCCACCTTTCCACTAAACTAAGGTTTCTCTGCATAATGTCGCAAAGCGTTTGCGGTTATTTGCCGCTCACCACCACCGCAAGGTCATCCGCGTACGCAATGACCTTAGAACCCCCTCCACCGCCAGGGTCTAAAGTAGTCCATTAACTGTAGCTACCCATAGAAGAGGGGAGAGGATCCCACCTTGTGGCGTACCTCTGTTGACGACGTTAACTACCATCACCCCGGCTAGAACAGCTTGCACCCTCCTGCTCGTCAGCATTTGGTTCACAAGAGATACTAAGCAAGGTTCAATATCCAAGGTCGTCAGAGCTTCCGTGATAGCTTCCGGCGTGACATTGTTAAAAGCCCCCTCAATATCCAAGAAGGCTACTAGTGTAAATTAATTCTTTGTTGGCCAAAGATTTTTCGATTTGCGTAACAATTTCATGTAACGCTGTTTCCGAGGATCTCCCTTTCATATAAGCATGCTGCGAGAGCATGATTTTGTTCTCTAATTTCTCACTGAGATGCGGTTCCATGAGCGGCTCCAGAACCTTCAGTTGGAATGACGCCAGACTGATTGGTCTGAAATCTTTCGGGCCAACGTGAGATATTCTACCCGCCTTAGGTATAAAGATTAGGCTGGAACTTTACCAGGTGTTAGGAATGTAACAGAAGTTCAGCACTCCCATATAGATAGCCCGCAACCACGGTATACACTGTACCATGGACTAGTGGAGTTGTAGTGGTGCTATACCGTCAAGCCCCGATGCTTTGAAAGGCTGAAATGACCCAATATCCCATTATATTCTTTCATTAGTTAGGTACTTCCCCAGGTCATATGCTCCCTGACCCGTATCAGTTAGGTACCTATGCTCGTTTTCCGCGTCTGGCAAGTGAGTATCTAGGAGAAGTTGCAAGGTTTCCTCCCCCGTGTTCGTCCAAGTCCCACCCAGCCTTTTCAAACACCCCAGTCCACAATGAGGTGATTTTGATAGGATTTTCCGAAACCTAGAACCCTCTGACACAGACTCTATACCACTACAGAATTCTCTTAGATGATTTCCTGAGTACCCCTTTGTACTTTCTTAGGTGCTCTTTATACACATCCCACTTTGAAGCCTACCACTACAGAAATCTCTCCAGGAGGTTCTCTTAGATTTCCTGAGTACCCCTTTGTACTTTCTTAGGTGCTCTTTATACACATCCCACTTTGAGGCCTCTCTCGAGGCCTTAGCACTATTAAAAGCTTGTCTACAAAGCTTCCTATACCTATCTAACTCGGGGTTCCACCATGGTGATTTTTGCTTACCCCTAGCCCTTTTAATGGGGCAGGCTTCATCCAAAGCCACCTGACATGCGATGGTAAACTTTTCTACCATATCGTCTACTTCTACAATATTCCTGGGTTCATGGGGATGATAGTCGGAAAGGTACTTGTCCAGTTCCTCTCTATACGTTTGCAAATTGGCATCCTTAAGATTTCTATACGGGGGGGATATGGACGGTACACCTTCCAGATCGAAGCGAATATAGCGATGGTCGGAGGAGGAGTGCTCATCGTAAACCATCCAGTTTCCGACCACACCTTCCGCACCTCTCGAACAAAGCGTAACATCCAGAACCTCCCTTCTACTTTTGATAACAAACGTAGGTTCCTGGCCTCTATTACATATAAAGATATTATACTGTGGTATAAAGTCAAAGAGTGACTCACCTCTCTCGTTTACTCCGGTACTGCCCCACGCCGGGTTGTGTGCGTTGGCATCGCCTCCAACAATGACGTGCCCTTTTACTTGCTCTACGACCCTACGCACCGCCTGCGTAGGAGCTGGTTTGTCGTGCGCCATATACATCGAGGTCAATGTACATGCCGTTCCATTGACCTCTGTCTGCACGGATGTCGTATCCTCGTCGCTAAATTGAGGAAGAAATAAAGAATGTATATTAGATTTCAATAGGATACATGCCCCAGGTTTCCCTACTGTGGCTCCACTTACCAGTGAAAACCCCGCAGCCTTCAGCCCGCAAATGTTGTGCCCGACCACCCATGGCTCCTGGATGAGGGCTATATCCGCTGCCCCCTTTGATCCCAGAAGGCGCAGCAGCGCGGCCGCCGCTGCTTTACTGTGGTGGAGATAAATGTGAAGGTTGCTACACCTCTCCACCACAGTGACATTGCCAATGTCTTCGTCAGACATCGGCTCATCCCCCGAGTTCGCCTCGCATAATCTACCGAAGCCCGGAGAAGAACCTAGTGAGAGGGTCGATGCGGCGTCGTCCTGTTCCGTGCCGTCCATCGGATCGGCCCAGCTAGGTTCGACATCCTCAACCACCCCCTCGCTTTCGTCCTTCTCCAGCTCCTCCTCCAGGTCCTGCAATGACCTAAGGTCGTTGGAGTACACCCAGACCCTCATCGGGAAAAAACCGAAATTCATCATCCAATTCGTCTTTTCCAGGAGAGGGACCGACTCCTTATTCAGCATCAGGATCGCCTGACGCGTAGCTTTAGAGCTAGACTCTATTCTGAGGACGCTCCAATTGGTGGTCGGAGGGTCCGGATTGAAGGCTCTGAAAACTTCAAGGACCTTTTCTGGCTCTTCTGGTTTGGCCGGTATCCAAACCCTAGCCCTCGGTCTACATGGGATCTCGCTGAGATCCACCGCCCTGCTAGTCGCACCAGGGTAGAACGCCTCCATCAAGCTCACTGCCCTCTTACACATGGCAGCCGACCTTGAATCCCGGCAGGCCACCACCTTCACCGAACGCTGGAACCACCCCACTTCTTTCCAGGAGGGGATGGGACCAAGAAATTCGGCCAAGACGCTGACCGAGTGGGTAGCCATCTCAGCCCGCATCCAGTCCAGTGGACCGGAAAAACCTCTCCCCATTGGGGTTCGCGTCAAAGACCCCCAGAAGTATGCTACCTCTAGCAACCTCTGCAAACGTTTGGCCTAGGACTCTAGCCCTTTTTGGGTTAGAGGCGCTTGACCCAGCCTCCATGGACCTGTTACGTTTCTCGGTCTCCTTTTCTACTGCCGGACGACTGCCGACGAATTCCGGACATACCAATTTGGCCCACTTTACCTCTGCCACGTCACCATGCAGCGCCTTGGTGAGTAAGTCTGGCATATACCAGGACCTCCTCAGGATGCTAAGCGCAGTTCGCTTGTGTCTAGACCGCACGTTGTCAATCTTTGGCCTATCGCAAGCCCTACTGAAAACCGTGGGCGTAGGAAGAGGGTTCCTCGAGGCAAGCGCGCCGACCTCGACGTTAACCCCAGTATCGAGCCGCTTACTGGGTACTCCTTCGCCGGCGGTCTCAGCTCTCTTGGTCACCCCTCCCTCACCCGCAACTACCCGATTCCCACTCCGGCATCGCGTGGAGGCTGCGTGCTCTCTACCTGTCAGCCGCAGCACGGCTGGTAGAGGCGCCCTGCATCGCACGAGCGCCGTATCCTGTGGCGGTTCTCCCCTCCGACTTTGTTGGAGTGTCGGCCTCCTTATTTTTTTTTGTTTTTGTTTTTATAATTGTTTTTGTCCATAATGTGGTCCCACGAATAGCGGAGAAAGAGGGCCGTCCGCCCCGAGCAGAGATCCGCATACCCAGGGTAAGGCCAAAGATTACTACTGGGATTGGCCAAGATTCCAGAGGGCACCGTGAGAGACTGGGCTATTTAAAGGGGCCCCTAGCCAGGCTGATCCTCGGCACGGTTCATGACGCATGACACCTTGATCCAGCCCCTTACCTCACACCCATAGTCAGAAATCACCTCAATACGCCAGAGCTATTGAGGGAGCCAAGACGGAAAGCCGTGATATCTGACCTTAGCTGGATACCTTCCCTACGGGAGAGTACTGAAGTACCAACCTGTACAGAACACTGTAGTACCCATTACCAGTGGAGGGTTCAGTCTGAGAATTTTCGCCGACCAACAAACACATACATATATCTATGTATTTTAAGAATGCAATGAGCGCGCTCTTTCCATTTTTTTGCTGCGCAATAACCTCACGTACAATAATGGTACATACATATGGAACAAGGTGAATATATATATGGTGGTAGCAAAGCGAATTCAGCAGTACTCGCTGTACACGGAATTGTCATATTAAAAGGGAATAATTTTCTTTTATTGACAGTTCCGTGTACCAACCGAGAACTTAAACGAGAAGAAGAAGAAATCAGCTGTTCACTTACCATCACCATGTAATGAATTCGCCTTGATATGGAAGTACGGACGGCAAAATCAAAGTCTCTTTTACCTTATGCCTCTTAATTCCTATTAACTCGCATTCTTTATTGTTTTTGACAAACAAAATTGCGTTGGGTTTTGATTTTTATGTTGGCAAATATTGAAAATCGAAACGGTGCATTCTACTTACATGCATGCAAACTTCATTGTATTTATGATCGTATTGTACAAAGGTGTGAAAAGTTCCGCGTACATAAATTACATTTTCTTAAATTCAAAGGTAAAATTATAAATTAAGCTCTAACCCAATTAAGTTAATTGTAAGTTTATGATTTTGTTAAAAAATTTCTTAGACATGCCAAGAGCAAAATCGCAGTAACCTATATCTTCTGGAAACAGGCGCCAAATTAGGTTCAGAAGAAACGAGACAGTCGCTGAGCATGGAAATCGTTTAAGAACTCAAGGTGGCGATTCATACGAAATAAGCATTTTACTACAGACCAGATTTAAACTATGTATATGGAAAATTTATCCCTTTTCATGGGTCGTATGAGTGAAATTTGCGTTTTTTGTAAGGCTCGAAAGCGGCCAAACGAAACCCCATTTATGTATTGTAGTAAGGGCCATGTCAAATTAAATGATATCGGCGAGCCTCCTCCAGCAATTAAGGCGCTACTTACAGGCGAGCATATGTTGTCCAACCATTTTAAACAACATATTAGAAAGTACAATGGTAGTTTCGCTTTGACGCCAAAATGCTTTCGTTGCTCCAAAATGCTGCACCAACTCTTCAAAGAGATATCTTGAAATGAATTCAAGAAATTCTTCTCGCCAATAATGTGTACGTTCAAAGTTTTATGGTTTTATGAAATTCATCGTTCATATGACCCCTTGCAATACCCTATTACATTTTTGAATGGTGAGGATGGCTACAGCATAAATATACCGCAAAGTTTTCCAAGCACTGGGGAACAGTGTTGCCAGAATACAGTTTATTTTGGAGCTAGATTTATTCAAGAAAATCCAAAACATGTAAAAAATGAGCTTAAAGGCACTTCAGTATTGTATGTAAGTTTTTACATTTATTTCATACTAGCAGGATACCCAGCTTTGCTCGCTATGTATGTACCTAAGTAGTTAATAAATTCCTGCTACCTTCAATTGCGAAAACAATTTACAAGCTTAGAAGGTTCAGAACAATATTTATTTTCCCACATTATATCTCCTTTATGTCTACGGCAACCAACTAAAGTAAAGGCGTTTTTTAACAGTCTAACTTCGAGATTTTGCCATCTGCCCTCTATTTGACTCTTTAGCTTTGCCTAAACATTCCCCAAGTCATCCCCAGTAATTTTTCAAAGAAATTTCAAATATACAGAAACAACTTATCTAGAGTTTTATTAAAGATATGCTGATACCCACATAGGACGGCAGTGTACATATGCAATTGATTTCTGATTTAGCTGAAATTGAAAAAAAGTGAACAAAAATTTTAGAGAGGCGCGCTTAGTTTTTTTTTTTTTACAAAGTAAGTGAATTTTTCTTCATATAAATTTATGTAAGAAAAACAAAATTTCATAGGTGCATACCTCCCTAAAAATCAGTATATCTTTTTTGTTTGTCGATATTGATAAAACAAAGTGCGGGTCCCTTTCTAAGCTTCAAGCAGTCCATAAGTGAAACTCTCATCAAAATTCATTTCTTAGTTTCCAAGATCCTTTAGTTCAAACAGACAGACAATAATTTTAAAAATTTATCAGATGAACTCTATAGCATTCCCCAAGTCATCACCAGTCATTTTTTCAAAGAAATTTTTAATGTACGACTTTTCTAGAGATTTATTAGAGTATAGATTTAACTTAAACAATGTTTAAAACGTATAAAAAGTATAACTAAGTCAACAAAAAAAAAAATAAGTGTGTTTTAAAAAAATTTTCAAGCTTGAGAAATAGTTAAGAAAAAAATATTTCATTTTTAGTAAAACTAAAAAATTATGAAGTCATTTTAATTCTGACGCAAAATTCAAAACGCTTGAAATATTTTTCATTGTGTATCAGTACAAGTGTGATATGTTATCTGTCAAACGTTTGACAGGCACTTCAAAATGGAGTTTTTTTCAGTTTTTTGTTTACATCTGAGGCACTCCAGCATGGCGGCGCATCGCTGCTCCTATCTTCTAACGAATGATAGAACGAGATGCAGGATGAATCCAACATAGAATATAAAAAAGCAATTGTTAATTTTTTTTAAAAATTTTGACGTCTATGCTTAAGATATCACACTTGACATGGTACACAATGATATTTTTTCTGATTTTTTATCATGAAGACAGAATCGGAGGATAAGGTTGTTCAGCATCTTTAGCAACTTTGGAAAGTGTTTTTTACACACAATTTACTTACCTTTCCATTTTGATTCTTGTTCGCCAAATAAACATATGGCATTTAGGAATGTTACTCGACAAAGTTAACCGATTTAGGTAGTTGTTATCGGTGAGGGAAACTAAGTTGCCACATGGTACACAATGAAACTAATATAATAATTTCGATTTCGATTATAAAAGAAATAAAAACTTTCTTCATTTCTCAATACAATTTGTACAAATAAATTTGTAGCCAAAAAAGAGCTAAAAATGAAAAAAAGGACTAGAAAAAGAGCTAGGCGCTAAAACAGAATTTTGGAGCTAAACGCCAAAAAAAAGAGCTAGATCTAGCTCTAAATGCACCAAAATGGCAACACTGCTGGGGAATCTAATCCACAAAAACAGTTTCATGTATGCAATTTTATGCATATGATAAGATAAAATAGCTTTAATGCCCTTCATAGATATGGATACCTCTTTAACCAATACTGCGTGGAAATGGCTGCTAAAATGATTACCGAGAGGTTGAATTTTATAAGAGCACATCAAAAGACATTGCGTGCAGATAACTATATACATCTAAGGGATCCTGTTAACGAGGATTGCAATCCCCAAAATATAATCTAGTTGGTAATTTTGCCGTCTTCATTTACTGGATCGCCTCGATATTTGCATGAACGTACACAAGATGTCCTATTACATGTCCGTCATTATGGAACGCCCGATTTATTTATTACTTTTACGTGTAATCCAGAGTGGATCGAAATCAAAAACGAATTGTTTCCAAATCAAAGACCAAGTGATCGTCATGGCATTGTATCAAGAGTATTCCATGTTAAACTACACTAAATCATGAACTTGATTACGAAAAAAGATATTTTTGGAAAAGTTAGGTGCCATATTTTTACTGTCGAATGGCAAACGCGAGGTTTACCTCACGCACATGTTTTAATTTTATATCAGCAGAAATTGCAAATAAGGACGAAGATCCTTTGTTGTATGATTCAGTTACAAAAAATATGATCCACGGCCCATGTGGTACTAATAATTCATCATCGCCATGTACATACATATGTTGGATGGACGATGCTCAAAACGATATCCACGTAAGCTCCTCCAACATACGCAGACCGGGGAAGATGGATATCCAAAATATAGGCGAAGATCGTCAGCGGACGGTGGCCATACGCATTTACTTGCTAATCGGTACCAAGTTGACAACCGATGGATCCTTCCATATTGCCCCGTTCTATCCAGATGTTTCTCCGCTCTCATAAATGTAGAGTACATACTACCATTCGGTGAAAGCAATTAAATATATTTGCAAATATGTGAATAAAGGTAATGCAGCAGCGACATTTTCAGTGCAAAATAATATAGACGAAGTGCAAAATTTTTTGAGTGGCAGATATTTAAGCACGTCTGAAGCTTTGTGGAGATTACTAGGATTTTCGATACATGAGCGATTCCCAGCGGTTGTACATCTATCTGTTCACTAAGAAAATGGACCGAGTAATGTCGAGCAAGTACTCAGCAGCAACCACAAACCACTGTGACAGCATTTTTTCCCTTTGTTCAGTTAATGATTTTGCAAAGACTTTGCTTTACTCCGAGGTACCCGCTTATTACACTTGCGTTAATAAAAAGTGGCAACGTAGAAAACGAGGAGAGAATGTCCCTAATCATCCCGGCATTACGCGAGAAACTGCTTTAGGAAGGGTATATACAATACATCCAAATTACACAGAACATATCGAGCAGCCCTGAAATGGACTTTACTGAAGATATATTTAATACGGGGCTTATTCTTCTTGATAGTTTGGTTTTTTCGTATGGTGAGAAACGTATAAAGGATTTCGGTTTACCGGAATCTAACCGCAGTATATCAGACCTACACCCCATTTCAAGCATATCCGAAACAACGCACAAGGAGGCACAGGTAATACCTTTGTGACTTCACTTATTTTAGCTAAAGTTCGCAATGAAGGCAAACTTGCCGTTGCAGTTGCTTCTTCTGGCATTGCTGCTACTCTTCTGCGTGGGGGAAGAACTGCTCATTCCACCTTTAAGCTCCCACTTAATTTCCCACCGCTGATATTCCTCAGAAAGCATCTCTTATAATATGGGACGAGTGCACAATGTCTCCTAAGTATCACATCAATGCTGTAGATTTATCACTTATAGACTTAAGATCTTTTCCGGCGACATTAGACAAACTCAGGAGACTTTAGACAAGCTCTACCAGTGGTTCCAAAGAGAACAAGAGCAGATATTGTCATCGCATGAATAAAGAAATCAGATATGTGGTCAAATGTACAAACGTTGAAATTGTCTGCCAATATGCGATTGAATCTCTGTGAAACTGGCTCTTCTAATCAGTTTGCAGATTTCATACTTAAAATAGGCAATGGCTGCAAGTCCATAACCTGCGATGGTTATGTAATATTGCCAGAAATCATAGGAACATGCGTCGGAACAATTGATGAACTCATTGATAAGGTATACTCAGATGTTGCTAATTTGCAAAACAAGCACTCCAAGTGGCTATCATCACTTCAACAAACTCAGCAGCAGACGAAATTAATAAATATGTTTCTGAAAGCATACCAACAGAGTACACAATTTATAATTTGTAATTCCCTTGACGAAGTTACAGATAAAGAAGACGTTGTTCACTATCCAGCGGAGTTTCTTAACTCTCTTAATCCCTCCGGCCTAAAACCGTTTGAACTACGTCTGAAAATTGGTATGCCAATAATGCTTCTATTAAATCTTAAGCCTTCCAATTTATATAAAGGTACTAGACTAAAAATCACGCCATTAATGCCTAATGTCATACAAGCGATAATTTTAAATGGTCCTGCAGCAGTCGAAAAAACAATGATTCCGCGGATACCAATGATATCCACCGATCAACCTTTTAGTTTTAGGCGAGTCCAGTTTCCTTTGAGATTGGAGACTGGGCCTCTTCAACCATCCAGGGAAAGATCAGGATTCCTGAGCATATATTTGCATGAACACATGGACCTAATGTCAGGGTGGATTGGAGACTCGGCCTCTCCAACCATCCACTTGTGGAATACGATAGACTTAAGTTTATTTTGCCATGTTAAGTTTACTTTTGTAATACTGTACAACCTATAATAATAATAATGCCCAATGCATATCCCGCCCGACCGGCGCAAGGGGCGCATCCGCATGACGCACGGATTGTTCTTTCGTGCCGAGTCTTTGAAAGGCTTTGGTTTGTTAATCGTCGAGATCTAAAACTGCTCAGCTACAGAGAAAACCTCATCAGCTAAGTAAGGTAGATGAAAAATAGGTGACACAATTAATAAACAGTTAGTTGACAGCGAATAGTTATTGTAAAGAATAAAGATAAGAATCAAAGGAGCAAAATGTTGCTACGTATTTAGGATAGAAAGAATTGACTTTTTTATGCTGCATAGTGAGTCTGAAATATCAAACGTACCAGAATGAGAATTATAATCTTGACACAAACAACGAAAAGGCTCATTTAATTCACAATTAGTTCGGCACTGTTTCAAGATAAGGGGTTTAAAATGTCTTGATGGACGAGAAGGTACATTGAAGTTCACTTCGCTCAAAAGAAACGGGCTTGTGATTGAACCATTTAGTAATTTAATCATGAAAGCAATTCCAAGCATTTCCCTCCGACTAGAAAGGCTTTGAAGATTAATAAGTTTTAAGCGACTCGTATAGGATGGCAAATCATACAACGGATCCCAATGAAGATCTCTTAAGGCAAATGGTAAAAATTGTTTTTGAACTGATTCTAAGCGATCCACGTGGACCTGGTAACGCGGGCTCCAAATTATAGATCGGTCTGACTAATGTAGTAAAGAGAGTTTTAGTTACATAAGGGTCGCTAAATTCTTTAGTCCATCGTTTAACAAATGCTAGAACGCCTCTAGCTTTATTGACTGTTACGTTAATGTGGCAGTTAAAACTGAGTTTGTAGTCCATAGTAACCCCAAGGTCAACAAAATCATACATTTGCTCAAGACTATAATTGTTAATTGTGTAGGAAGCTGGCGGTGAAATTCCTCTCGAAAAACGCATGTATTTACATTTCTTTAGATTAAACGGCATATAATTTAAATCGCACCAACTAACTAGTGTATTTAGATCTGATTGAAGCTTATTGCTATCTTCGGGTGATGCGATGATATCAAGTAGTTATTTAATTACACTGGTTTACAGCCAAAATGCACCAGAGACGCCATAGTGAAATTCCTATGTAAAATCACCTCCTAATTCCGAAAATCAAGGTTATTTTTACTTGAATGGTACCGTTTTTGAGATATTTACGATTTACCGTTATTTCAAAATACGTACGTTTGTATGTACTTTATTTTTAGTGAGGGTGGCTAAACACAAGTTTGTGTGTTTGTCTATATGTTTAGCAGTGACAATAGCCGCGGTGGACAAAGCAAAGCAGGTAACCAATATAATAAATGTGTTCTGCTTTACTTATGCCAATGCAATTCTAAGTTCAATGCAATTGAGTGCAAGGAACTTTGTTGTTTGTTTACCCTTTTTTTTTTGGTCTAATTTTTCGCTTAACACACGTTTGTGCGATTGTCTATATTTTCCCCTGAATATAACTAGAATTTTTAAGTAATTATGATGGGATGTCAGAATTCAGTTAAATGTTATTTTATTATTTTTGTTTCCTTTTTCTTTCTAGTTTCTGCTTATTTCGGGTACACAATCCTGCCTTTGCTTGGCTTTTGTATGCAAGGCAATGCAAGCAAAGGGGGTATTGCGGGATAAATTTGCAAGTGAAAACTTGAATATACATATGTATGTATTTTGTTTTTATTAATTTTTGTTTGTGCTTGATGACACGAAAAATAAGCAGAAAGCCGCGATTTTAAATTTAGTTAAGTATATTGTTTCTATACTTTTGTGCGAACTTTCAAAGAAATATATTTGTTTAAGCGACATACATACATACATAAGCTACGGTTATTTCATTCGTTTATTTTATTTTGCATTGCATGCTATTGTAATTCGCAATAAGCTTATAAAATATTTCGATGATATAGTTTATGGTTTGGAAAGCCAAAGGGTGGTTTTTCATACAGGAAATGAGGAAGCCAATCGCGCCATGCCTCAGAGCCAACAGTGCTCGCCACCAATAAATACATACAGGGTGTCACAGGTGTCCCGCACCTCCCGTTCTCTAAAGAACAAAATGTTTTTAACATTTGCGCAACACGGTCATCAGAACCTGAGCCAAATGATTTAATAAATACCTTTTGAGCAATACGGTCGCCTAGGCCTGAGCCAGGAGGTGGTTTTTCCAAGCGAAAATGAGGAAGCCAATCGCGCCATGCCTCAGAGCCAACAGTGCTCGCCACCAATAATACATACATGCATACCCTCTTGTTCTCCAAAGAACAATTTTGAACATTTAGGCAAACATGGTCGTCAGAACCTGAGCCAAATAAATAAATACAATTTGAGCAAAACGGTCACATAGCACCTGAGCCAAATCATAAAATAAAATAAAAAATAATAATAACTTAAAAAAACAACTCGCCTTCTCTAAAGCTTAGACATGGTCCTTCGAGCCGGATCCGAACCGGCGACTTATACATTTCACTAGACGACTAAGCCGTCTAGGGGGGCGAGGATGTTTAAGCGACATACATACATACATAAGCTACGGTTATTTCATTCGTTTATTTTATTTTGCATTGCATGCTATTGTAATTCGCAATAAGCTTATAAAATATTTCGATGATATAGTTTATGGTTTGGAAAGCCAAAGGGTGGTTTTTCATACAGGAAATGAGGAAGCCAATCGCGCCATGCCTCAGAGCCAACAGTGCTCGCCACCAATAATACATATATACTCTCTCGTTCTCCAAAGAACATTTTAGGCAAACATGGTCGTCAGAACCTGAGCCAACTGAATACATACAATTTGAGCAAAACGGTCACATAGCACCTGAGCCAAATAATAAAATAAAATAAAAAAAATAATAATAGCTTAAAAAACAACTCGCCTTCTCTAAAGCTTAGACAATATTTATTCGGTTTGGCTCAGGCGCTAAATGACCGTCTTGCTCGAGATTTACGAATTGTAATAATTGTTTACAATATGTGTGTGTGTTTTGTGTTGACAAATTATATGTGCGTGACTGTGTAAGTGTGTGTGTGGTGTTGTGAATGTTGGCGGCAGGGTTGTACCCGCCAGTGTTGTGGCTAATCTAGCCATAAGGCTTGTTTATATACTTGCCAAGAACCGGTCCGCTTAGCTTGATTAAAAAGCCTCCTGCTGTCTTTCCCTAGACGAGAAATCTCAGAGCTCCACCATGGTGGTCTCTTCTTATTACTCGGTCTGGTAAGAGGATAGGAGGCGTTGAAAGCAGCATTACAGGACTCTGTGATCAAGTCTACTGCTTCATCAATTTTAGACGATGAGTCGAGCTCACCGATCGAAGCTAACTCGTCATCAGAGAATAAGTGTTGTCTCTTGACACGTGCCGGTTCTCAATTTGGCCCACTAGCGGGTCGGAGACCAGCGTATTGTCAAGTACTTCTTTCCTATTTGCGGTAACGAAAGTTGGTTCGTTTCCAGCGTTACTTATATTTAAATTATTGGATAGAATAAAGTCTAAAAGGCACTCACCTCTAGGGTTAGTGTCCTGTGCATACTTCATGATGTGAATTGGCGTCAGCTCCTATTATAATCGGCAGCCTCCGTTGGTTTGCCTCCTTCACTGCGTTGCTTAAGCAGTTAGTTGGAAATTGTTGGGCCTCATGCGCCATGTAGGCAGCAATTAGCCAGATTCGCTTGCCTTCCAGTTCTAGGCTGATGCTCACAGTATCTGCGTCACTGAAATTTGATAACAAAAAGTAAAAGAGAGTCTTCTTTAAAAGAATACATGCTCTGGTCCTACCTGTAACTGGGGCCTTGACCACCTGGTAGGCATCAGAGTGTAGTCCACAGACCTTGTTCTGAACGATCCAAGGTTCCTGGATAAGTACGAGTTCCTCTGCTTTTTCGCTGAGGCGCAGAAGAAGGGCAGCCGAAGCTGCCTTGGAGTGATGCAGGTTAATTTGCAAAACCCTCATCATCAAAAATTTAAAGTTCTGTGTCTGAGCCCTCGTCCATTGCTACTGCCTCTTCGCGTTCGGGAGCGGCTATGACCGTAACGTCAAGTGCCGCGTCCTCCGCGTCAGAGTCCAGTAGCTGGCTCTCGGACTGGTGCACCCATTGGCCGAAGGTCGAAGCACTATCGCTCTCGGTGTCGTTCGCTGTATAGTATCCGACCAGTGAGTGCGCCCTCCCAGCAGGTTCACTCGAGGTGCTGCCTGTGAGACCATCACCGCCTGCAGCGGTTTGCGATGCTATCGAGGTTTCCTCCGCTCCGCTCAAGGCGTTGTCGGACGATATATCCTCCTCGCTAGATTTTATGGAGGTCCCTGGTCCACTCAAGGTGTTGCCCGGTTCCACCATTTCAGGTTCGTCCGCGGTGGCGTCATCCTTCTTTTGGATCCGCAGGGTGATGGAGTAGAAGCAGTAGCTAATGACTCCACCACAGGCTTCCAGTGCAGGGAGAGAATCCTCGCTTATGATCAAGGTCACGTAGCGTTGTTTCTCCCTGACCTCACTCACCCTTACTACCCTCCATTCACTGGTGGGTAGTCTTGCGTTTCCTGCCTGAATGATTTTCAGGATGGCCTCTGGCGTCGACGGCTCGGCTGCTGGTATCCAGGCCCAGGCTCGTAGCCTGCGAGGAATCTCGTTCCTGTACCCGGCTACCAGGTCTGCCCCAGACCACAGCTCGCCCAACGCGGAAATTGCTTCCTTATAGAGCATAACCGAGCGCTCGTCGGCGCAAGATACCAATTTTATCCGCCTTTGATGCCAACCGGCATCTCTTATGACAGCTGCAGGGCCCGGATGTTTCTCAAGGACTTCACCGTAGACGCTGCATAAACCTATCAACACCGACTTCCAGTTGTCCGGAGTGATGTTGCCGTCTGGGTGTCCCTTGTCCAGTACCGCGAGTGTGAGGTGCTCTTTGGCCACTTCACTGAAAGGCCTGGACGGGTTCGCCGCAGAAGTTCTGGGAGCTGACGCCAACGGTCTATTCCTCTTGGATTCACTCGTGGTGCTTTCCTGAGAGCGTTGTCTCTTAGAGGCTAGTGCCCTTGGCTCGGCTCTGGCGTGGTTGTTCTTCTCGCCGCTTTACCCTACGGTGCGCTCCTATATCGCGGTGAGAAGGCTGGTTGCCCAGGCTAAAGAGGATTTTTGGACACGTTTTCCAGTCGCGCAATAATCCTGGCCGCCGAGGTACGGTCTCGCTGCGCCCTGACGGAGGGAGCAATTTTCCTCGACTGTCTAGCGCTGCTGGCAGCACTGGGGGCTGATCTTACTCCCGTAGAGGGACTGGGGCCAGCACCCTCGGGCTGCGCTATAATAGTGCCCTGAGCGGACCTATGGGGATTGGCCGGCTGCACAGTGCTTCCCGCTTTTGCCCCACCCTGTAGGGGTTTGGCTACTGCGGGTTCCCGTGGTAGCGGCTTTCCCTCAAGGGGTTTAGTCGTACTACCTTGTGCAGGCGACCGAAGCGAGGTCTTTGGCCGTGAAAGCCTGCCCGACACCGTCGATGCGGTTCTCGGGTTGGTGGACCTGGTGTGTGGTTGTTGTGGTACAGCTTTAACGCCTTTCCAGAGGCGGCATTTTTACCCGTGCAGGGATCCGAGGCGGAGTTTGATTTAGGCATTTCCATCTGTGTCGTTGGCCACCTACTCAGACGAGGTCTTTCGGTGACCATAAAATAAAGGAGGGGGAAGGGAAACGGTCGGCTACGGCAGCGCCCCATACCGTAGCAAGTCCACCGTTACTCCCGGAGGTGGATCGGTATCCGGGAGGCTCCGTTAGAATACAGTCGGAAGCCCCTGACTGCAAACCATCCATTAGGCACGGACACGCATGACACCTTGGGTTAGGGGGAAGGGTAAGATCGACACCCTTCGGATCTAGATCCGTAGTGTTCTGTACAAGACAGGGTCACCTCGTGAAGGCTACGGTCAGTGTCCCACCACAGTGGCACCCATGTCATCGAAAAGGAGTACCACTACATACGAGCGCGCTAGCATGCAGCGGGACTGCTCCCGTCGACATCGGACGCCATCGCAGGGAGATTTCACCGTGCACTACGGTCCTGGTATGAGAGAGGCTAGGAGTCTGGATGTCCAGGCTCTATGGTTCGCGTTTTCACACCCTGCTGATAACAGCTCGACCCCATTTGTGTACTTACACTCGTAGGCCGCTTAGCACCAAAGATGACTAGATGCGAAACTTTAATCCTTAAACTCTAAAAGTGTTGGTATGGAGATAAACGATATCAATTCAATAGTACCGGAAAAAATTGGGGTTATACGAAAAGGTAGCGTAGCATCTCCCATACATACTTAATGTTGAAAGCTGAATACATATATATAGAAGGGTTGGTGGTAGGAACCCGAAAACAATTGTAGAGATATACTACACCAATACTCCCACTTACCTTCTTAAAATACAGCTTACAATATTATTTTTAATTTAGTAATTGTATTGGTAGCGGTAGCTTTTCGTGTTAAACAGTTTACATTTACGAAATGAACAGTGTAGTGTAGTGTGTCGGCGAATATCAACATACATTGAACTAGATACACAGTTTATCATTCAGTTGGATATTTTTTTTAAATGAACTTAATAGTAAAGTCTATTTTGGGCAGAATGAAGTTTGCCGGGTCAGCTAGTATGTAATAATAATATGTTTCATGTATGTGTTCATATTTATGTTTTTCAAAGAGCTCTTATTGAACTAAGAAAAAAGTTTCAATATACTAAATAAAAAGAAAAACTGATTTCAATTGTATTTTTAGTTAAAAAAGTAAATGAGTAATAGGGCAATATATGCGAGTCCTTACAAAAAAAAAATTCAGTATAATTTGAACGAAAAAAGTACGATTTTTGAGTGGATTTAGTACAATTCATGAAATGTCATTTCCCAACCCTGTTGTACGATCTTTCTATACCTATATGCGAAATATCATAAGTATAGGTTCAATATACTTAGAGTTATATGGAATAAAAAAAATTTCGAAAAGAAACGGTCCCTAGCAGGGTCGGAACCCCCAAAATTAAAAAAAAAATAGTCTATAGCCCCTTCCAGACTAAATTTCAACAAAATCCGTCTAGCCGTTCTCACGTTTTTAGAGAACAAAAGCAAACGTCTGGACATCCAAACATCCAAACATCCAAACATACAAACATCCAAACATCGCTACATTCACATTTATAATATTAGTAGGATTATTGCCTACTGAAGAGTTTACCAAATTCGAATATTTTGAACATTTTGAAAAAAGAGTATTGAAAACCGGTTTTCAAAAATTTTCTTTTGCGGTATTCGTTGGTAACGTTAGGGGGCCTTTCAAGAATTCAATTTTGACAATTGTGCCAGGATGAATGCAAATTCAAATGTTGATTTGATACAATATTGTAGGGTAATATTAAGGTTTTTCTGCAATCGCATTTTGACCAATAACTCAGTTGTCGATAAATTTATCGAAATATATCGAAGTCCAAATGAAACCTGGGGCCATCCTTACCTATGTACATATATGCGAAATATCATAAGTATAGGTCAAGTATACTCAGAATTGTATGGGGGAAAAAGATATCAAAAAGTAATGGTCCCTAGAAGCGTCCGAACCCCCAAAATTAATAAAAAAAAGAGCCTATAACTCCTTCCAGACTATAACCTGTATGCGTTCCTAACTTCATCAAAATACGTCTTGCCATTCTCACGTGATTGAGTAACAGAAGCAAACATCTGGACATCCAAACATCGCTACATTCACATTTATAATATTAGTATGATTATTGCTACTGAAGAATGTACCAAATTTTGAAAAAGAATATTGAAAACTGGTTTTAAAAAATGTTCTTTTGAGGTATTCGTTGGTAACGTTAGGGGGCCTTTCAAGAATTCAATTTTGACAAATTGTGCCAGGATGAATTCAACTTCAAATGTTGATTTGATACAATATTGTAGGGTAATATTAAGGTTTCTCTGCAATCGCATTTTTACCGATAACTCAGTTATAGATAAATTTATCGAAATATGTCGAAGTACAAATGAAACCTGGGGCCTTCCCCTTTCGTTTGATACCCATATTGTAGGGCAAGTTTAAGGTTTTTGGGCAATCACATTTTCACCGATAACTCCGTTGTCGATCAATTTACCAAAACCTATCGAAGTCCAAATGAAACCTGCCGCTTTCTCCTTTCGTTTTATACCCATATTATAGAGTAATGTTACGTTTTTTGGGCAATCACCGATAACTCAGTTATCGATAAATTTATCGAAATAGATCGAAGTCCAAATGAAACCTGGAGCTATCCCCTTTCGTTTGATACCCATATTGTAATGTAATATAGAGGTTTTCGGGCAGTCGCATTTTGACCGATAACTCAGTTATCGATCAATTTATCGAAATATATCCAAGTACAAAGGAAACCTGGGGCCTTCCCCTTTCGTTTGATACCCATATTGTAGGTCAAGTTTAAGGTTTTTGGGCAATCAAATTTTCACCGATAACTTAGTTATCGATAAATTTATCGAAATATATCGAAGTTCAAATGAAGCCTGGAGCTATCTTCTTTCGTTTGATACCCATATTGTAGGGTAATATAGAAGTTTTCGCGCAATCGCATTGTGACCGATTTATCGAAACCTATCGAAGTCCAAATGAAACCTGGAGCTATCCCCTTTCGTTTGATACCCATATTGCCGGGTAATATTAAGGTTTTCGGGCAATCGAATTTTGACCGATAACTTAGTTATCGATCAATTTATCGAAATATATCAAAGCTAAATTGAAACCTGGGGCCTTCCCCTTTCGTTTGATACCCATATTGTAGGTCAAGTTTAAGGTTTTTGGGCAATTACATTTTCACCGATAACTCAGTTATCGATCAATTTATCGAAACCTATCGTAGTCCAAATGAAACCTGCTGCCTTCTCCTTTCGTTTTATACCCATATTATAGAGTAATGTTACGTTTTTTGGGCAATCACCGATAACTCAGTTATCGATAAATTTATCGAAATAGATCGAAGTCCAAATGCAACCTGGAGCTATCTCCTTTCGTTTGATACCCATATTGTAGGGTAATATAGAGATTTTCGGGCAATCGCATTTTGACCGAGGAATCAGATATCGATCAATTTATCGAAATATATTGAAGTACAAATGAAACCTGGGGCCTTCCCCTTTCGTTTGATACCCATATTGTAGGGCAATTTTAAGGTTTTTGTGCAATAACATCTTAACCGATAACTCAGTTATCGATACATTTATCGAAACCTATCGAAGTCCAAATGAAACCTGGAGCTATCCCCTTTCGTTTGATACCCATATTGTACGATCTTTCTATACCTATATGCGAAGTCGGAACCCCCAAAATTAAAAAAAAAAAAATTGCCTATAGTAATGTATTAAGGGCATGCGATAAAATTGATGTACGTAATTTCGTGGTATCGCTTTAAGCGGTAATATGAGTTTTATATTTAAATTTTTTTGTTTATTATCGCTATTCATTCATAAAAAAAGCAAAAATGTATAAATCTTGACATATATTTTTAAATTAAATGAAAAATTTTTGAATAAAAAAAAGTTCTTTATTGCCATTATTTCGTTAAAATGTTGTGCTTCGCAGAGCTTTTCGATTAAGATATTGACGAAATTACGTCAAAATCTTCCTCAGGGGTTTATTTAATAATTAAAATACTTAAAATAATAGGGTATCTTATGAAATGTGAAAAAAAATAAGGAAAACATAAAGTATTATATTCCCATAATTTCGTAGGTACCACGAAATTAGGTACATCACAAAAAACATGTGTCCCTAATTTCGTGGTATTTAAATATTAAATAAAATGTAAATAAAAAGTTATTGAAATAAGTTTTGCAGTAATAAAAACGTTTAAGAAACGTTAAATAAAACCAAAAAAATTATCATCAAAAAAAAAATTTAAAGATACAATTTTTACAGGCTTAACAAAATCTACTGGTCTCCTTAACAATTTCCTTAAGAGGCCTCCGTATAAAAGGCTAATTTTCTGAGCTTCCAACTTTATAATGCTTGTTATTTAATAGGTTTAATTTTAAAAAATTTGTAAAATATCCATTAATACACCCGAAAAGTTAATCTCTATTATGAAATTTTCAGTTTTAAAAAAACTTGCCTTGTTTCCTTGTTTGAAAGAAAAAATCGAAATACCACGAAATAACGTACTACCGCGAAATTGTGGACATTTACCTTAATATAGCTATCATATCAAAAGTGTTGATGACTGTGTCCGCTTAGAGTAAATTTTAGATTCATCTGAATTCAAGAAAAAAATTATCATACAAAAGCTTTTTCATAGAGCTGTTTGCCTTATCTATTTATAAAAATGAATCCCTATTTCCCTTGGTCATCGCATCACGCCTGAATGGATAAACTAATTACAAAAGTTAAATTAGGTTATGTCGATTTGCTATTCTTTTTTCAATTCAGTTCGCAGTTTTGGTAAGTTGGAATATATTAACTGACGGTAATTCTTTCATTTAGGTGTCACCTCCTAAAAAAATTGAATGCATGTCGTGAAATAAAAAAATTAAGAATATTCGACGATTTAATAAGATGCTTTAGTGAACATCTAAGAAAGACAAAAATTTAAAACATTCATTAATGATATCTTAATAAATGGTAAAAAATTTAGATCAAATCAAAACTGTGGGGAAATTCACCACATTCACCAAAGTTCAAATAACTAAATTTATAGATTGAAATACACTATGGCTGGGTATGAAAGATAGTTCGAGCAAATTGTGCTACGCAATAAGGTAAGATACATATGTATAAATGAAATACGCCCTAATTTTTGGCAGGACACCGTCAGCCGGGTCTGCTAGTTGACTTATATATATCAAAATGTTCAGGAGGAAAAGAGAAATTGATTGAGCCATGTCCGTCCGTCCGTCCGTCCGTCTGTGAACACGATAACTTGAGTAAATATCGAGATATCTCAATGAAATTTGGTATGTAGGTTCCTTTTCACTTATCTCCGAGCGCTATTGAAAATAGGCAAAATCGGTTAAAAGCCACGCCCTCTTTCTATATCTATACTAATTATATAAAATTGCTTATATGAAAATATTCGTAACGGCTAATCTCGAAAAGTGATGGCCCAATTTTTATGAAATTTTTTTAAGAAGCAAGTTTTCCCAAAAATAAACCAAGTGGCGTTTTCATTTTTTTTCATTTTCAAAACTTAAAGCCTCTTATTTCTAGGATGAAATTTATAAAAGCTTCAAACAATCCAAGCATAAGAATTTTCATAGATCAAACTCAAGCTACAGCGGAACAAAAATGTATGTGCGTGTGTGTATGAACTCAACGTAGAGAAAATGTATTTTGACTAAGAGATGCATAAGCCTTCGACAAAAGAGAAGAAATATAAAGAGAATATTTGGTGATTCCCCAAATTATAATAACAAACCCATCTTATAAATAAAAATGAATGTGTGTCTGTGTGTCCTTTATGGGCGTCCAAAGTACTCAACCGATTTTTATGAAGTTTTCACAGTATATTCTTGGGATCATGGGTTAAAGCATAGGCTATATTAATTTTTGGAAATTTGGGCGGTGCCACGCCCCCAGGCTATATAAAACTACAATTCTTCATAACTCTGAACCTATTTGGTCTAAATTAATGATTTTTAGATATTTGTGTCCTTTGGTCAAGATTTAAGTAATTTTGGAAAAATGGGCGGTGCCACGCCCACATTTTTTGTGTTTTGTTTGTACTTCAATAATGTCCAAAGTTTATGGTCGATCTTTTTTAAACTTTCAAGATTGGTTCAGAAGATTGTTGTGTACGATTTAGGCTATATCAATTTTTGGAAAAGTAGGCGGTGCCACGCCCCCAGGCTATATAAAATTTAAATTCTTCATAGCTCTGAACATATTTGGTCTAAATTAATGATTTCTGGATATGTGTGTCCTTTGGTCAAGATTTATGTAATTTTGGAAAAGTGGGAGGTGCCACGGCCACATTTTTTGTGTTTTGTTTGTACTTCAATAATGTCCAAAGTTTCTGGTCGATCTCTTTTAAACTTTCAAGATTGTTTAAGAAAATTGTTGTGTACGATTCAGGCTATATCAATTTTTGGAAAAGTACCCAATGCCACGCCCCCAGGCTATATAAAATTTAAATACTTCATAACTCTGAACATATTTGGTCTAAATTAATGATTTCTGGATATGTGTGTCCTTTAGTCAAAATGGATATAATTTGGGAAAAGTGGGCGGTGCCACGCCCACATTTTTTGTATTCAAAGCTTTGTTTGTGCTTCAATAATGTCCAAAGTTTATGGCTGATCTGTTTTAAACTTTTCCAATACGTTAAAATCTTCGTTGTGTACGACATACATAGGCTACATTTGTAAATTCTTTGGAAAAGTGGGCAGTTCCAAGACCACAAGCTAAGTAATATATCAATTCGTTATATCCCTGAATGTATTTGCTTTAGTGAGATTTTAACGTTCTTAAATCTTAATCAAAGCACTTAATTTTTTTTGTTTGTTATTGCCGTTCATACATATCCAGAGTATTATAGGTAGATATAGGATATAATTAAATAAGTACTAACTATACATCTGCTCAGCAGCGCATAATGGTTTTTGTCATACCCATTGAGTTCAAAAGATCCGTTTTTTGAGTTGGACATCCAAAAAATTTATTTGTTTATACCAAAGACTTTAAAGCCAGAAACATTGTATATCCTAAAGCACTGCAATAAATGGAATGTTAAAAGTTAAAGAAAAATATTTGAAAAAGTATTTCTAGGGAAGTCACTGGTCAGGCAGAACAACGTCTGCCGGGTCTGCTAGTCTATATATAAAAATGGAGCCTATTTTCCTTGCTGACGCTATAACTCCAGAACGGCAGGACCGAATTAAACGAAATTTTGAACGTAGTTTTTGATTGAGCCCGACTTGGTTTATGGCCAAAAAAGTATAAGAAACCGGGAAAATGTGGACCAGATGTAACTCCAGAAACTGTTTGTACGATATGGGTATCAAATGAAAGCTATTGATGAGTGTTCTAACATGGAGTGGTTTTGAGTCCCATATGGTGTCCCGTTTCCGAGATATTGACCCAAATGTGGACCAGGGGTGACTCCAGAAAGTGTTTGTACGATATGGGTATCAAATGAAAGGTATTGATGAGTGTTTTTGTCATACCCATTGAGTTCAAAAGATCAGTTTTTTGAGTTGGACATCCAAAAAATTTATTTGTTTATACCAAAGACTTTAAAGCCAGAAACATTGTATATCCTAAAGCACTGCAATAAATGGAATGTTAAAAGTTAAAGAAAAATATTTGAAAAAGTATTTCTAGGGAAGTCACTGGTCAGGCAGAACAACATCTGCCGGGTCTGCTAGTCTATATATAAAAATGGAGCCTATTTTCCTTGCTGACGCTATAACTCCAGAACGGCAGGACCGAATTAAACGGAATTTTGCACGTAGTTTTTGATTGAGCCCGACTTGGTTTATGGCCAAAAAAAGTATAAGAAATCGGGAAAATGTGGACCAGGGGTAACTCCAGAAACTGTTTGTACGATATGGGTATCAATTGAAAGCTATTGATGAGTGTTCTAACATGGAGTGGTTTTGAGTTCCATATGGTGTCCCGTTTCCGAGATATTGACCCAAATGTGGACCAGGGGTGACTCCAGAAAGTGTTTGTACGATATGGGTATCAAATGAAAGGTATTGATGAGTGTTCTAACATGGAGTGGTTTTGAGTCCCATATGGGGTCCCGTTTTCGAGATATTGACCCAAATGTGGACCAGGGGTGACTCCAGAAAGTGTTTGTACGATATGGGTATCAAATGAAAGGTTTTGACGAGCGCTTGAACATAGTGTAGTTATTAGTCCCATATACGACCCCGAATTCGAGGTATTTCCCAAAATATGGACCAGGTGTGACCCCAGACGGGTTTTCTACAATATGGGTATCAAATAAAATGTATTGATGAGTATTTAAAAAAGAGGTGATTTTCAAGACCCTATGCGACCCGTTTTCCGAGATATCTACCAAAATGTGGACCAGGGGTAACCTTAGAAGGTGTTTATACGATATGGATGTCGAATAAAAGGTGTTGATGAGTGTTTAAAAAAGAGGTGATTTTCAGGACCCTATGCTACCCCGCTTACGAGATATCCAAAAATGAGGACCAGGGGTTTACCCTGGTATAATATAAAAATAAGTCGGAAAGCAGGAAAATAATGGAAGTCATTTTTCACATACATCGCCATTAATTTTATGTGACATTTTTTCTTATGCGCACGTTCTTTCAAACGCAAAATTAAAACCGGTATTGTGTTCACTAAGAAATTGAAAAATGTATAGCAACTCATCAATTGAGAACGGCTCGACCGATTTCACAAATTTTTTTTATTGTATTTGTTTGTGCCCCGAGAAGGTTCTTCAGAAAGAAAAAGTTAAAAAAGTTTCTGGAATCCTGAGATATTGACCGAAATGTATAGTAACTCATCAATTGAGAACGGCTGAACCGATTTCACAAATTTTTTCTTAATTGTATTTGTTTGTGCCCCGAGAAGGTTCTTAAGAAAGAAAAAGTTAAAAAAGTTTCTGGAATCCTGAGATATTGACCAAAATGTGGACCAGGGGTGACCCCGAATGTATTTTAACAATATGCGTATCAAATTAAAGGTGTTGATGAAAGTTTTCAGGTTCATCTGCGAACCCGTTTCCAAGATATTGACCATTAGGTGGACCAAGGCTGACCCAAGAATATGCTCATATAATATAGCTATCAAATCAAAAGTGTTGATGACTGTGTCCGCTTAGAGTGAATTTTAGATTCATCTGAATTTAAGAAAAAAATTATTATTCAAAATCTTTTTCATAGAGCTGTTTGCCTTATCTATCTATATCTATACTAATTATATAAAATTGCTTATATGAAAATATTCGTAACGGCTAATTTCGAAAAGTGATGGCCCAATTTTTATGAAATTTTTTTAAGAAGCAAGTTTTCCCAAAAATAAACCAAGTGGCGTTTTCATTTTTTCCATTTTCAAAACTTAAAGCCCCTTATTTCTAGGATGAAATTTATAAAAGCTTCAAACAATCCAAGCATAAGAATTTTCATAGATCAAACTCAAGCTACAGCGGAACAAAAATGTATGTGCGTGTGTGTATGAACTCAACGTAGAGAAAATGTATTTTGACTAAGAGATGCATAAGCCTTCGACAAAAGAGAAGAAATATAAAGAGAATTTTTGGTGATTCCCTAAATTATAATAACAAACCCATCTTATAAATAAAAATGAATGTGTGTCTGTGTGTCCTTTATGGGCGTCCAAAGTACTCAACCGATTTTTATGAAATTTTCACAGTATATTCTTGGGATCATGGGTTAAAGCATAGGCTATATTAATTTTTGGAAATTTCGTGCGACGCCCCCAGGCTATATAAATCTGCAATTCTTCATAACTCTGAACATATTTGGTCTAAATTAATGATTTTTAGATATTTGTGTCCTTTGGTCAAGATTTATGTAATTTTTTGTGTTTTGTTTGCACTTCAATAATGTCCAAAGATTATGGTTGATCTCTTTTAAACTTTCAAGATTGGTTCAGAAGATTGTTGTGTACGATTTAGGCTATATCAATTTTTGGAAAAGTAGGCGGTGCCACGCCCCCAGGCTATATAAAATTTAAATTCTTCATAGCTCTGAACATATTTGGTCTAAATTAATGATTTCTGGATATGTGTGTCCTTTGGTCTAGATTTATGTAATTTTGGAAAAGTGGGCGGTGCCACGCCCACATTTTTTGTGTTTTGTTTGTACTTCAATAATGTCCAAAGTTTATGGTCGATCTCTTTTAAACTTTCAAGATTGGTTAAGAAAATTGTTGTGTACGATTCAGGCTATATCAATTTTTGGAAAAGTAGCCAATGCCACGCCCGCAGGCTATATAAAATTTAAATTCTTCATAGCTCTGAACATATTTGGTCTAAATTAATGATTTCTGGATATGTGTGTCCTTTAGTCAAGATGGATATAATTTGGGAAAAGTGGGCGGTCCCAAATGTGGACCAGGGGTGACTCCAGAAAGTGTTTGTACGATATGGGTATCAAATGAGAGGTGTTGACGAGCGCTTGAACATGGTGTAGTTATTAGTCCCATCTAAGACCCCGTATTCGAGGTATTTCCCAAAATATGGACCAGGTGTGACCCCAGACGGGTTTTCTACAATATGGGTATCAAATAAAAGGTATTGATGTGTATTTAAAAAAGAGGTGATTTTCAAGACCCTTGCGACCCGTTTTCCGATATATCTACCAAAATGTGGACCAGGGGTGACCTGAGAACGATTTTTTTCGATATGGGTGTCGAATAAAAGGTGTTGATGTGTGTTTAAAAAAGCGATGATTTTCAGGACCCTATGCTACCCCGCTTACGAGATATCAAAAAATGAGGACCAGGGGTGACCGTGGTATAATATAAAAATAAGTCGGAAAGCAGGAAAGTAATGGAAGTCATTTTTCACATACATCGCCATTAATTTTATGTGACATTTTTTCTTATGCGCAAGTTCTTTCAAACGTAAATTTAAAACCGGTATTTTGTTCACTGTGAAATTGAAAAATGTATAGTAACTCATCAATTGAGAACGGCTGGACCGATTTCCCACATTTTTTTTTATTGTATTTGTGTGTGCCCCGAGAAGGTTCTTCAGAAAGAAAAAGTTAAAAAAGTTTCTGGAATCCTGAGATATTGACCGAAATGTGGACCAGGGGTGACCCCAAATGTATTTTAACAATATGCGTATTAAATTAAAGGTGTTGATGAGAGTTTTCACAAAGAACAATTTTCAGGTTCATCTGCGAACCCGTTTCCTAGATATTGACCATTAGGTGGACCAAGGCTGACCCAAGAATATGCTTATATAAGGTAAATGTCCATAATTTCGTGGTACTAAGGAATTTTCTGACTTTCTACCTCTCGTGCGTAAAAACGGATGAAGGAAAACTAAAATAGTAAATTTTTCCCATTGAGTTGATCTATTAAGATAGCTTTTCATTTAATTTCAAACAAAACTAACAAATGTTTTATTTTATACAAATAAAAATGTGTGAGTACCTCAAATGTCCCTAATTTCGTGGCAAAAATTTTCTGATGTACCTAACTTCGTGGTAAAGTGTCCCTAATTTCGTGGTATTTGGTTAAACTCTAATTTTGTGGAAAATAAAAGTTATTTTAAACGCAAATTCCTAAAGATACACAAATTTCTTTATTAAAATTTGTTCAAAAATTTTAAATTTTAAATAATTTTTTTATTGTTATTGTATTTATGAAAAGAAAGCGTTTTAAGACCAAGTAAGTAAGTAAGTAAAAAATTACTGTAAGCAGACCTGTTAAATTTGACTAGTACTCAGTAATCAATTGATTAGACGGATTTTTTAATTGTTAATGATTATTTCAATTGGTTTTTGAGAAAAGGCAATAGTAATTGATTACGATTGAAAAAAAACCAATAAAAAAAAATTAATTTAACTGATGCAATTTGTTACTTTTTTCAAAATTACTTTTATTTATTATTACTAAAAATGTTTTTTTTTTTAATTTTTGTGTTTTTTTGGTCTTTTAAGTTTTTTTTTTATTTTTAAACAAAATAAAATAACATTAAATAAAAAAGTTTTAAAACAAAAATAAACAATAAAAAAAATTAATTCAATTGATGTTACTTACTTTTTTTTATTATTTCAAAAACTGTTTTTTTTAATTTTTTGGTATATTTTTAATTTTTTTTGTATTTATTTAATTTTTTGATTTCTTGCATGCGATAAATTTGATGTACGTAATTTCGTGGTATCGCTTTAAGCGGTAATATGAGTTTTATATTTAAATTTTTTTGTTTATTATCGCTATTCATTCATAAAAAAAGCAAAAATGTATAAATCTTGACATATATTTTTAAATTAAATGAAAAATTTTTGAATAAAAAAAAGTTCTTTATTGCCATTATTTCGTTAAAATGTTGTGCTTCGCAGAGCTTTTCGATTAAGATATTGACGAAATTACGTCAAAATCTTCCTCAGGGGTTTATTTAATAATTAAAATACTTAAAATAATAGGGTATCTTATGAAATGTGAAAGAAAATAAGGAAAACATAAAGTATTATATTCCCATAATTTCGTAGGTACCACGAAATTAGGTACATCACAAAAAACATGTGTCCCTAATTTCGTGGTATTTAAATATTAAATAAAATGTAAAAAAAAGTTATTGAAATAAGTTTTGCAGTAATAAAAACGTTTAAGAAACGTTAAATAAAACCAAAAAAATTATCATCAAAAAAAAAATTTAAAGATACAATTTTTACAGGCTTAACAAAATCTACTGGTCTCCTTAACAATTTCCTTAAGAGGCCTCCGTATAAAAGGCTAATTTTCTGAGCTTCCAACTTTATAATGCTTGTTATTTAATAGGTTTAATTTTAAAAAATTTGTAAAATATCCATTAATACACCCGAAAAGTTAATCTCTATTATGAAATTTTCAGTTTTAAAAAAACTTGCCTTGTTTCCTTGTTTGAAAGAAAAAATCGAAATACCACGAAATAACGTACTACCGCGAAATTGTGGACATTTACCTTAATATAGCTATCATATCAAAAGTGTTGATGACTGTGTCCGCTTAGAGTAAATTTTAGATTCATCTGAATTCAAGAAAAAAATTATCATACAAAAGCTTTTTCATAGAGCTGTTTGCCTTATCTATTTATAAAAATGAATCCCTATTTCCCTTGGTCATCGCATCACGCCTGAATGGATAAACTAATTACAAAAGTTAAATTAGGTTATGTCGATTTGCTATTCTTTTTTCAATTCAGTTCGCAGTTTTGGTAAGTTGGAATATATTAACTGACGGTAATTCTTTCATTTAGGTGTCACCTCCTAAAAAAATTGAATGCATGTCGTGAAATAAAAAAATTAAGAATATTCGACGATTTAATAAGATGCTTTAGTGAACATCTAAGAAAGACAAAAATTTAAAACATTCATTAATGATATCTTAATAAATGGTAAAAAATTTAGATCAAATCAAAACTGTGGGGAAATACACCACATTCACCAAAGTTCAAATAACTAAATTTATAGATTGAAATACACTATGGCTGGGTATGAAAGATAGTTCGAGCAAATTGTGCTACGCAATAAGGTAAGATACATATGTATAAATGAAATACGCCCTAATTTTTGGCAGGACACCGTCAGCCGGGTCTGCTAGTTGACTTATATATATCAACATGTTCAGGAGGAAAAGAGAAATTGATTGAGCCATGTCCGTCCGTCCGTCCGTCCGTCTGTGAACACGATAACTTGAGTAAATCTTGAGATATCTCAATGAAATTTGGTATGTAGGTTCCTTTTCACTTATCTCCGAGCGCTATTGAAAATAGGCAAAATCGGTTAAAAGCCACGCCCTCTTTCTATATCTATACTAATTATATAAAATTGCTTATATGAAAATATTCGTAACGGCTAATCTCGAAAAGTGATGGCCCAATTTTTATGAAATTTTTTTAAGAAGCAAGTTTTCCCAAAAATAAACCAAGTGGCGTTTTCATTTTTTTTCATTTTCAAAACTTAAAGCCTCTTATTTCTAGGATGAAATTTATAAAAGCTTCAAACAATCCAAGCATAAGAATTTTCATAGATCAAACTCAAGCTACAGCGGAACAAAAATGTATGTGCGTGTGTGTATGAACTCAACGTAGAGAAAATGTATTTTGACTAAGAGATGCATAAGCCTTCGACAAAAGAGAAGAAATATAAAGAGAATATTTGGTGATTCCCCAAATTATAATAACAAACCCATCTTATAAATAAAAATGAATGTGTGTCTGTGTGTCTGTGTGTCCTTTATGGGCGTCCAAAGTACTCAACCGATTTTTATGAAGTTTTCACAGTATATTCTTGGGATCATGGGTTAAAGCATAGGCATTTGGGCGGTGCCACGCCCCCAGGCTATATAAAACTACAATTCTTCATAACTCTGAACCTATTTGGTCTAAATTAATGATTTTTAGATATTTGTGTC
The DNA here is from genome assembly GCA_951509765.1 of Sphenella marginata. Taxonomy (NCBI): domain Eukaryota; kingdom Metazoa; phylum Arthropoda; class Insecta; order Diptera; family Tephritidae; genus Sphenella; species Sphenella marginata. The sequence goes on from OX608078.1 coordinate 97,344,125, forward strand.
CTTTGGTCAAGATTTAAGTAATTTTGGAAAAATGGGCGGTGCCACGCCCACATTTTTTGTGTTTTGTTTGTACTTCAATAATGTCCAAAGTTTATGGTCGATCTTTTTTAAACTTTCAAGATTGGTTCAGAAGATTGTTGTGTACGATTTAGGCTATATCAATTTTTGGAAAAGTAGGCGGTGCCACGCCCCCAGGCTATATAAAATTTAAATTCTTCATAGCTCTGAACATATTTGGTCTAAATTAATGATTTCTGGATATGTGTGTCCTTTGGTCAAGATTTATGTAATTTTGGAAAAGTGGGAGGTGCCACGGCCACATTTTTTGTGTTTTGTTTGTACTTCAATAATGTCCAAAGTTTCTGGTCGATCTCTTTTAAACTTTCAAGATTGTTTAAGAAAATTGTTGTGTACGATTCAGGCTATATCAATTTTTGGAAAAGTACCCAATGCCACGCCCCCAGGCTATATAAAATTTAAATACTTCATAACTCTGAACATATTTGGTCTAAATTAATGATTTCTGGATATGTGTGTCCTTTAGTCAAAATGGATATAATTTGGGAAAAGTGGGCGGTGCCACGCCCACATTTTTTGTATTCAAAGCTTTGTTTGTGCTTCAATAATGTCCAAAGTTTATGGCTGATCTGTTTTAAACTTTTCCAATACGTTAAAATCTTCGTTGTGTACGACATACATAGGCTACATTTGTAAATTCTTTGGAAAAGTGGGCAGTTCCAAGACCACAAGCTAAGTAATATATCAATTCGTTATATCCCTGAATGTATTTGCTTTAGTGACATTTTAACGTTCTTAAATCTTAATCAAAGCACTTAATTTTTTTTGTTTGTTATTGCCGTTCATACATATCCAGAGTATTATAGGTAGATATAGGATATAATTAAATAAGTACTTACTAACTATACATCTGCTCAGCAGCGCATAATGGTTTTTGTCATACCCATTGAGTTCAAAAGATCCGTTTTTTGAGTTGGACATCCAAAAAATTTATTTGTTTATACCAAAGACTTTAAAGCCAGAAACATTGTATATCCTAAAGCACTGCAATAAATGGTATGTTAAAAGTTAAAGAAAAATATTTGAAAAAGTATTTCTAGGGAAGTCACTGGTCAGGCAGAACAACGTCTGCCGGGTCTGCTAGTATATAATATTTTAGAAAATACAAAAGGAGTGATTATTCAGTACATAATACACCTATAAGGATAATATTTGGTGTGCACTTTAGAGTTAAGGCAACAAATACATTTTTGAAGAAATGTTTAAAAAGGGGCGTGGTACCGCCCACTTTTGATATAGTCAAGTTTGGAAATATTATTAATCATAAATCAAAAACCGCTCAAGATAGAAAAATAAAATTCAGCACACATATATATATTATAACAGGCAATGTTTCGAAAAAAAGATTAGCGAAATCGGGTTAGGTTCACGCCCAATTTTATACGAAAGATTTTGAAAAGGATCATAGATATGTTGAATATGCTATAACTTTGCTTAAACTAGCTCTATATAATTTCTATTTCACCTATGAAGTGTTCGTGGGCAAAGAAAGTCGAAAGCACAAAATTTTTGGAAAATGGGCGTGGCCCCGCCCTTTTATGGGGGATTATTCCACAAAACTTTCCATGCCATAAGTCCGGTAAAAATTTACTTATTGAAGCAATATTTAGAGAAAGTGTTCAACATATAAAGCTAACTCTTTGCTGTAAAAACAAACAAAATCGGTGAACGGACACGCCCACTATTTGAACACAGTTCTAAAAAATTTCTTCGTAAAATTAAAATCGCGATATTTCCATAATTGTATAAGTTATATAAATAAGATTTTAAACACATAATAAGCTTTTTAAGCAAAACTAAACTGTATAAAAATTTTGTGGATTTTGGTGAAGTAGGCGTGGCGCCGCCCACTTTTTAGCATAAAAGCTCAGCTATTTTCAAAAGCGATTGCTTGGAATGTCAAGAATGTATTTCAATGAAATTTTGTGAGATACTTCCCAATAGTATGTAGTATACTCCTGCCAAAAATTACGCAAATCGAATAACAAGCAAGCAAGATTTACGGGCAAGTAGTTAACACCCTACTGCCTTTTTTATACCTAGTAGTGCTTCGCACACAAGGTATATTAACTTCATTCGCCTAACGGTAGTATGTAACGGCATAAACGAATCGAGATAGATATTGACTTATAGATATCAAAATGTTCAGGAGGAAAAGAGAAATTGATTGAGCCATGTCCGTCAGTCCGTCCGTCTGTGAACACGATAACTTGAGTAAATCTTTAGATATCTCAATGAAATTTGGTATGTAGGTTCCTTTTCACTTATCTCCGAGCGCTATTGAAAATAGGCAAAATCGGTTAAAAGCCACGCCCTTTTTCTATATATATAATATTTTCGAAAATACAAAAGGAGTGATTATTCAGTACATAATACACCTATAAGGATAATATTTGGTGTGCACTTTAGCGTTAAGGGAACAAATACATTTTTGGAGAAATTTTTAAAAAGGGGCGTGGTACCGCCCACTTTTGATATAGTCAAGTTTGGAAATATTATTAATCATAAATCAAAAACCGCTCAAGATAGAAAAATAAAATTCAGCACACATATATATATTAATACAGGCAATATTTCGAAAAAAATTAGTGAAATCGGGTTAGGTTCACGCCCAATTTTATACGAAAGATTTTGAAAAGGATCATAGATATATTGAATATGCTATAACTTTGCTTAAACTAGCTGTATATAATTTCTATTTCACCTCTGAAGTGTTCGTGGGCAAAGAAAGTCAAAAGCACAAAATTTTTGGAAAATGGGCGTGGCCCCGCCCTTTTATGGGGGATTATTCCACAAAACTTTCCATGCCATAACTCCGGTAAAAATTGACTTATTGAAACGATATTTAGAGAAAGTGTTCAACATATAAAGCTAACTCTTTGCTGTAAAAATAAACAAAATCGGTGAACGGACCTGCCCACTATTTGAACACAGTTCTAAAAAAGTTCTTCGTAAAATTAAAGTCGCGATATTTCCATAATTGTATAAGTTATATAAATAAGATTTTAAACACATAATAAGCTTTTTAAGCAAAACTAAACTGTATAAAAATTTTGTGAATTTTGGTGAAGTAGGTGTGGCGCCGCCCACTTTTTAGCATAAAAGCTCTGCTATTTTCAAAAGCGATTGCTTGGAATTTCAAGAATGTATTTCAATGAAATTTTGTGAGATACTTCCCAATAGTATGTAGTATACTCCTGCCGCAAATCGAATAACAAACAAGCAAGATTTACGGGCAAGTAGTTAACACCCTACTGCCTTTTTTTTTATTAATTTTTTTTATTTTCAAACCTTTCATGAACATGAGGAAAGGTATTTATATTTTGTTATTTAGTAATAATTTAATTTACCACTCACAACAGTTGCCTTTATAACAAATTTTCAGGTATGTATTAAAATAGACCTGAGTAAATTAGGATACCAAAACAGATCACTACTAGGTATTTAATGTTCGGTTACACCCGAACTTAGACTTCCTTACTAGTTTTTTTTTGTATTTGTTTGTGCCCCGAGAAGGTTCTTCAGAAAGAAAAAGTTAAAAAAGTTTCTGGAATCCTGAGATATTGACCGAAATGTGGACCAGGGGTGACCCCCAAATGCATTTTAACAATATGCGTATCAAATTAAAGGTGCTGTGAGAGTTTTCACAAAGAACAATTTTCAGGTTCATCTGCGAACCCGTTTCCAAGATATTGACCATTAGGTGGACCAAGGCTGACCCAAGAATATGCTCATATAATATAGCTATCATATCAAAAGTGTTGATGACTGTGACCGCTTAGAGTAAATTTTAGATTCATCTGAATTCAAGAAAAAAAATTATCATACAAAAGCTTTTTCATAGAGCTGTTTGCCTTATCTTATCTTACTAATATATAAAAACGTAAGTTTGTGAGTGACTACGGATGTTTGTGGTTCTTTATCGTCTGAACAAATGGCCCGATCATTACGAAATTTTGCAGACAGCTTCTTAGGAGTGTAGAATAGGTAACAGGCATCATGAAATTTCGATATATTTATCGATAACAGAGTTATCGGTCAAAATGTGGTTTCGGGTAAACTTTGGAATATTCGCACAAAATTGGTATCAAACGAAAGGGGAACACCACAGCTTACATTTGGACTTTGGTTCAATTCGATATATTTATCGATAACAAAGTTATCGATCAAAATGTGGTTTCGGGTAAACTTTGGAATATTCGCACAAAATTTGTATCAAACGAAAGGGGAAGACCACAGCTTTCATTTGGACTTTGGTTCAATTCGATATATTTATCGATAACAGAGATATCGGTCAAAATGTGGTTTCGGGTAAACTTTGGAATATTCGCACAAAATTTGTATCAAACGAAAGGGGAAGACCACAGCTTTCATTTGGACTTTGGTTCAATTCGATATATTTATCGATAACGGAGTTATCGGTCAAAATGTGGTTTCGGGTAAACTTTGGAATATTCGCACAAAAGTGGTAACAAACGAAAGGGGAAGACCACAGCTTTCATTTGGACTTTGGCTCATTTCGATATATTTATCGATAACAGAGTTATCGGTCAAAATGTGGTTTCGGGTAAACTTTGGAATATTCGCACAAAATTGGTATCAAACGAAAGGGGAAGACCACAGCTTTCATTTGGACTTTGGTTCAATTCGATATATTTATCGATAACAAAGTTATCGATCAAAATGTGGTTTCGGGTAAACTTTGGAATATTCGCACAAAATTTGTATCAAACGAAAGAGGAAGACCACAGCTTTCATTTGGACTTTGGTTCAATTCGATATATTTATCGATAACGGAGTTATCGGTCAAAATGTGGTTTCAGGTAAACTTTGGAACATTCGCACAAAATTTGTATCAAATGAAAGGGGAAGACCACAGCTTTCATTTGGACTTTGGTTCAATTCGATATATTTATCGATAACAGAGTTATCGGTCAAAATGTGGTTTCGGGTAAACTTTGGAATATTCGCACAAAATTTGTATCAAACGAAAGGGGAAGACCACAGCTTTCGTTTGGACTTTAGTTCAATTCGATATATTTATCGATAACAGAGTTATCGGTCAAAATGTGGTTTCGGGTAAACTTTGGAATATTCGCACAAAATTGGTATCAAACGAAAGGGGAAGACCACAGCTTGCATTTGGACTTTGGTTCAATTCGATATATTTATCGATAACAAAGTTATCGATCAAAATGTGGTTTCGGGTAAACTTTGGAATATTCGTACAAAATTTGTATCAAACGAAAGGGGAAGACCACAGCTTTCATTTGGACTTTGGTTCAATTCGATATATTTATCGATAACAGAGCTATCGGTCAAAATGTGGTTTCGGGTAAACTTTGGAATATTCGCACAAAATTTGTATCAAACGAAAGGGGAAGACCACAGCTTTCATTTGGACTTTGGTTCAATTCGATATATTTATCGATAACGGAGTTATCGGTCAAAATGTGGTTTCGGGTAAACTTTGGAATATTCGCACAAAAGTGGTAACAAACGAAAGGGGAAGACCACAGCTTTCATTTGGACTTTGGCTCATTTCGATATATTTATCGATAACAGAGTTATCGGTCAAAATGTGGTTTCGGGTAAACTTTGGAATATTCGCACAAAATTGGTATCAATCGAAAGGGGAGGACCACAGTTTTTATTTGGACATTGGGTTATTTCGATATATTTATCGATAACAGAGTTATCGGTCAAAATGTGGTTTCGGGTAAACTTTCGAATATTCGCACAAAATTGCTATCAATCGAAAGGGGAAGACCACAGCTTTTATTTGGACTTTGGTTCATTTCGATATATTTATCGATAACAGAGTTATCGGTCAAAATGTGGTTTCGGGTAAACTTTGGAATATTCGCACAAAATTGGTATCAATCGAAAGAGGAAGACCACACATTTTATTTGGACTGCGGTTCATTTCGATATATTTATCGATAACGGAGTTATCGGTCAAAATGTGGTTTCGGGTAAACTTTGGAATATTCGCACAAAAGTGGTAACAAACAAAAGGGGAAGACCACAGCTTTCATTTGGACTTTGGCTCATTTCTATATATTTATCGATAACAGAGTTATCGGTCAAAATGTGGTTTCGGGTAAACTTTGGAATATTCGCACAAAATTGGTATCAATCGAAAGGGGAAGACCACAGTTTTTATTTGGACATTGGTTCATTTCGATATATTTATCGATAACAGAGTTATCGGTCAAAATGTGGTTTCGGGTAAACTTTCGAATATTCGCACAAAATTGCTATCAATCGAAAGGGGAAGACCACAGCTTTTATTTGGACTTTGGTTCATTTCGATATATTTATCGATAACAGAGTTATCGGTCAAAATGTGGTTTCGGGTAAACTTTGGAATATTCGCACAAAATTGGTATCAATCGAAAGAGGAAGACCACAGATTTTATTTGGACTTCGGTTCATTTCGATATATTTATCGATCACAGAGTTATCGGTCAAAATGTGGTTTCGGGTAAACTTTGGAATATTTGCCCAAAATTGGTATCAATCGAAAGGGGAAGACCACAGATTTTATTTGGACTTTGGTTCATTTCGATATATTTATCGATAACAGAGTTATCGGTCAAAATGTGGTTTCGGGTAAACTTTGGAATATTCGCACAAAATTGGTATCAATCCAAAGGGGAAGACCAGAGCTTTCATTTGGACTCTGGTTCATTTCGATATATTAATAATAATAGAGCTAATATAAATACAGCACCAATCTTTACGAAATTTTGTACACATATTCTATGGAGCTTAGCATAGGACCCCATTTAATGTCATTTCAATACCTCACACGGTTTTGGAGATGTGCGCACTAATGTTTCCCAACTAACCTAGAACTGTATATTTTCAAATTTGGTAAAAATGTGGTTGCCCAACACCTCTAAACATGCATACAATATGGTAAAGGCCTCGGGGTTAGTTTGGACATTGCAACATTTCGATAAATTAATCGATAAATGAGTTATCGGTCAAAATGTAGTTGCCAAAAAACCTCTTAATTTGTATACAATATGGGTATTAAATGAAAGGGGGAGGCCACGGGGTTTGTTTGGACATTGCAACATTTCCATAAATTAACTCCTGTATGTACATATGTATGTTTGTTATAGACTCCGGAACTACAGCGCCGATTTTGTTCATATTTACAGGATAGCTCAGTAGAAACCCGGAGAGTGTTTATGTAAAGTTACCGGGAAGTGGACCAGGGACCGAAATATTCCAAACTTTTTTATTTATCGTGCGATTTTTTCCCTAAGTTTGGGCAGAACAACGTCTGCCGGGTCCTTCTAGTATAAAAATAAGTCGGAAAGCAGGAAAATAGGATGCAGTGAAATAACTCCCAAATGAAATAACTCCCAACAAAAAAATGAAATAACTCCCAAATATTTTCCATGCAAGTTTGGACTTATTTCATTATGAAATAGCTCCCAATTCATTGGGACTTATTTCATAATTTTAACTGGGAATCTTACTAATATATAAAAACGTAAGTTTGTGAGTGACTGCGGATGTTTGTGGTTCTTTATCGTCTGAACAAATGGCCCGATCATCACGAAATTTTGCAGACAGGTTCTTAGGAGTGTGGAATGGGTAACAGGCATCATGAAATTTTGATAAATTTATCGATAACAGAGTTATCGGCCAAAATGTTGTTTTCCGTAAAATTTGGAGTATTCGCACAAAATTGGTATCAATCGAAAGGGGAAGAACCACAGTTTTCATTTGGACTTTGGTTCAATTCGATATATTTATCGATAACAGAGTTATCGGTCAAAATGTGGTTTCGGGTAAACTTTGGAATATTCGCACAAAATTGGTATCAATCGAAAGGGGAAGACCACAGTTTTTATTTGGACATTGGTTCATTTCGATATATTTATCGATAACAGAGTTATCGGTCAAAATGTGGTTTCGGGTAAACTTTCGAATATTCGCACAAAATTGCTATCAATCGAAAGGTGGCGCGAACTAAAGTCAACGGAATTAACGTCAGTGACGTTAATTCGCACCCCAAAAGCGAATTAATGTCAGTGACATTAAGACGCATGCCAAAAGCGAACTAAGGTCAATATTTTTGGCGAACTAACGTCATTGACATTAATTCGCATTAAGAAAGCGAACTAAAGTCAGTACATTTTTTTTATATTCCAAATTTTCATTTTTCATTATCACCTTCGACCTATGATCATTATATCATGAATCTGGGATTGACTTAGGTCAGATCCCTAATTCGGGGTGTGATCCATGGTATTTATGTGCACAACTCCTTTCCGCATTGGCGGCCTTCGGCCGCGCTTCAAAAAATAACCCTGGGCTACGCCATTCCAACTCCGGGTGGTTGCCATAGCCGTGGCTACCGCCACGGTGATGTCCTTCCGCGTGCCACTCTTTTCTCACAGGGTAATGTGATTACAACAACCACATGAAAATGACAGAAAATTCTGAACTTTAACTGCAAATATCTCGGAAACTACTAAAAATATTGGTTCAGCAGAGTTATATTCATGCTCCTGGGACCAAAGCACGTCTCCTGATACATATCTCAACATTTTTGGTTGTGTATTAGCGCTCGGTACCCCACGTAAACGATTACCCACGTCTAGATTTAGAATCTGAAATGAGATTTCTTTCAACCGTTCAAAAGTTATTTGCAGTTAAAGTTAAAAATTGTCTGTCATTTTCATGTGGTTGTTGTAATGGCACATTAGGCTGAGCCAAAAAAGTGGGAAACGTGGCACGCGGAAGGACATCACCGTGGCGGTAACCACGGCTATGGCACACACCCGGAGTTGGAATGGCGTAGACCAGGGTTATTTTTTGAAGCGCGGCCGAAGACCGCCAATGCCGAAAGGAGTTCTGCACATAAATACCATGGATCACGCCCCGAATTGGGGATCTGACCTAAGTCAAATTTTCGGCTGCGGCGCTACTTCGTCGAATCTCAAACCCAAATGCCTCAATGACATTAATTCGCATGTCCAAAGCGAACTAAAGTCAAAATACTATACGAATTAACGGCACTGACTTTAATTCGTTTTTGGTCATGCGTCTTAATGTCACTGACATTAATTCGCTTTTTGGGTGCGAATTAACGTCACTGACGTTAGTTCGCGCCACCAATCGAAAGGGGAAGACCACAGCTTTTATTTGGACTTTGGTTCATTTCGATATATTTATCGATAACAGAGTTATCGGTCAAAATGTGGTTTCGGGTAAACTTTGGAATATTCGCACAAAATTGGTATCAATCGAAAGGGGAAGACCACAGATTTTATTTGGACTTCGGTTCATTTCGATATATTTATCAATCACAGAGTTATCGGTCAAAATGTGGTTTCGGGTAAACTTTGGAATATTTGCCCAAAATTGGTATCAATCGAAAGGGGAAGACCACAGATTTTATTTGGACTTTGGTTCATTTCGATATATTTATCGATAACAGAGTTATCGGTCAAAATGTGGTTTCGGGTAAACTTTGGAATATTCGCACAAAATTGGTATCAATCGAAAGGGGAAGACCAGAGCTTTCATTTGGACTCTGGTTCATTTCGATATATTAATAATAATAGAGCTAATATAAATACAGCACCAATCTTTACGAAATTTTGTACACATATTCTATGGAGCTTAGCATAGGACCCCATTTAATGTCATTTCAATACCTCACACGGTTTTGGAGATGTGCGCACTAATGTTTCCCAACTAACCTAGAACTGTATATTTTCAAATTTGGTAAAAATGTGGTTGCCCAACACCTCTAAACATGCATACAATATGGTAAAGGCCACGGGGTTAGTTTGGACATTGCAACATTTCGATAAATTAATCGATAAATGAGTTATCGGTCAAAATGTGGTTGCCAAAAAACCTCTTAATTTGTATACAATATGGGTATTAAATGAAAGGGGGAGGCCACGGGGTTTGTTTGGACATTGCAACATTTCCATAAATTAACTCCTGTATGTACATATGTATGTATGTTATAGACTCCGGAACTACAGCGCCGATTTTGTTCATATTTACAGGATAGCTCAGTAGAAACCCGGAGAGTGTTTATGTAAAGTTACCGGGAAGTGGACCAGGGACCAAAATATTCCAAACTTTTTTATTTATCGTGCAATTTTTTCCCTAAGTTTGGGCAGAACAACGTCTGCCGGGTCCTTCTAGTATAAAAATAAGTCGGAAAGCAGGAAAATAGGATGCAGTGAAATAACTCCCAAATGAAATAACTCCCAACAAAAAAATGAAATAACTCCCAAATATTTTCCATGCAAGTTTGGACTTATTTCATTATGAAATAGCTCCCAATTCATTGGGACTTATTTCATAATTTTAACTGGGAATCTTACTAATATATAAAAACGTAAGTTTGTGAGTGACTGCGGATGTTTGTGGTTCTTTATCGTCTGAACAGATGGCCCGATCATCACGAAATTTTGCAGACAGGTTCTTAGGAGTGTGGAATGGGTAACAGGCATCATGAAATTTCGATAAATTTATCGATAACAGAGTTATCGGCCAAAATGTTGTTTTCCGTAAAATTTGTAGTATTCGCACAAAATTGGTATCAATCGAAAGGGGAAGAACCACAGTTTTCATTTGGACTTTGGTTCAATTCGATATATTTATCGATAACAGAGTTATCGGTCAAAATGTGGTTTCGGGTAAACTTTGGAATATTCGCACAAAATTGGTATCAATCGAAAGGGGAAGACCACAGTTTTTATTTGGACTTTGGTTCATTTCGATATATTTATCGATAACAGAGTTATCGGTCAAAATGTGGTTTCGGGTAAACTTTGGAATATTCGCACAAAATTGCTATCAATCGAAAGGCGAAGACCACAGCTTTTATTTGGACTTTGGTTCATTTCGATATATTTATCGATAACAGAGTTATCGGTCAAAATGTGGTTTCGGGTAAACTTTGGAATATTCGCACAAAATTGGTATCAATCGAAAGGGGAAGACCACAGATTTTATTTGGACTTCGGTTCATTTCGATATATTTATCGATCACAGAGTTATCGGTCAAAATGTGGTTTCGGGTAAACTTTGGAATATTTGCCCAAAATTGGTATCAATCGAAAGGGGAAGACCACAGATTTTATTTGGACTTTGGTTCATTTCGATTTATTTATCGATAACAGAGTTATCGGTCAAAATGTGGTTTCGGGTAAACTTTGGAATATTCGCACAAAATTGGTATCAATCGAAAGGGGAACACCAGAGCTTTCATTTGGACTCTGGTTCATTTCGATATATTAATAATAATAGAGCTAATATAAATACAGCACCAATCTTTACGAAATTTTGTACACATATTCTATGGAGCTTAGCATAGGACCCCATTTAATGTCATTTCAATACCTCACACGGTTTTGGAGATGTGCGCACTAATGTTTCCCAACTAACCTAGAACTGTATATTTTCAAATTTGGTAAAAATGTGGTTGCCCAACACCTCTAAACATGCATACAATATGGTAAAGGCCACGGGGTTAGTTTGGACATTGCAACATTTCGATAAATTAATCGATAAATGAGTTATCGGTCAAAATGTGGTTGCCAAAAAACCTCTTAATTTGTATACAATATGGGTATTAAATGAAAGGGGGAGGCCACGGGGTTTGTTTGGACATTGCAACATTTCCATAAATTAACTCCTGTATGTACATATGTATGTATGTTATAGACTCCGGAACTACAGCGCCGATTTTGTTCATATTTACAGGATAGCTCAGTAGAAACCCGGAGAGTGTTTATATAAAGTTACCGGGAAGTGGACCAGGGACCGAAATATTCCAAACTTTTTTATTTATCGTGCGATTTTTTCCCTAAGCTTGGGCAGAACAACGTCTGCCTTGTCCTTCTAGTTATTTCATAATGAAATAACTCCCAAATGAAATAATCCCCAATAAAATATCTTTGGGAGTTATTTCATAATTTTTGGAAATTGGGAGTTATTTCATTTTTTGGGACTTACTTCATTGCTTGTAATCCAGGCATTGGGAGTTATTTCATTTTTAATGGGAGTTATTTCATTTTTGTTGGGGAATATTTTTAGCGAACTAACGTCACTGACATTCATTCGCATTAAGAAAGCGAACTAAAGTCAGTACATTTTTTTTATATTCCAAATTTTCATTTTTCATTATCACCTTCGACTTATGATCATTATATCATGAATCTGGGATTTAAAAAATGAATCTGAGATTGGCTTAGGTCAGATCCTCAATTCGGGGCGTGATCAATGGTATTTATGTGCAGAACTCCTGTCAGCATTGGCGGCCTTCGGCCGCGCTTCAAAAAATAACCCTGGGCTACGCCATTCCAACTCCGGGTGTGTGCCATAGCCGTGGCTACCGCCACGGTGATGTCCTTCCGCGTGCCACTCTTTTCTCACAGGGTAATGTGATTACAATAACCACATGAAAATGACTTTAACTGCAAATATCTCGCAAACTACTAGAAATATTGGTTCAGCGGAGTTATATTCATTCTCCTGGGACCAAAGCGCGTCTCAACACTTTTGGTTGTGTATTAGCGCTCGGTACCCCACGTAAACGATTACCCATGTCTAGATTTAGAATCTGAAATGAGATTTTTTCAACAGTTCAAAAGTTATTTCCAGTTAAAGTTCACAATTTTCTGTCATTTTCATGTGGTTGTTGTAATGGCACATTACGCTGAGCCAAAAAAGTGAAAAAGTGGGAAACGTGGCACGCGGAAGGACATCACCGTGGCGGTAGCCACGGCTATGGCACACACCCGGAGTTGGAATGGCGTAGCCCAGGGTTATTTTTTGAAGCGCGGCCGAAGGCCGCCAATGCGGAAAGGAGTTCTGCACATAAATACCATTGATCACGCCCCGAATTGAGGATCTGACCTAAGTCAAATTTTGCCTCAATGACATTAATTCGCATGTCCAAAGCGAACTAAAGTCAAAATATTATACGAATTAACGCCACTGACTTTAATTCGTTTTTGGTCATGCGTCTTAATGTCACTGACATTAATTCGCTTTTTGGGTGCGTAATTTGTTTGGAGGTTGAGCCCAATGTACTATTGATGCCGTGCAAACATTTAAAAATATGCAACGCTTGTGTTCTAATGCTTCAAGCTAAGAGTATATCTGAAGGACTAGAAAACTTTAACTGTCCGATTTGCCGTCAAAAGGTCGACAACACTATTCAGGTTTTCATGTAATTGTTACATTCACATATCTATGTACATATTAACTTCCTGTATTTTTTAAATTTCATTGTAACTGATTATATTGTAAAAATATACCATTTAAAATTTTGATTTGGGATTTATTTCATTTTTTTTGGACCTTATTTCATTTGGGAGTTATTTCATTTTTTTGGGACTTATTTCATTTGGGAGTTATTTAATTTTTTTGGGGACTTGTGGTTTCATTGTGAAATAACTGCCAAATATTGGGAGTTATTTCATTTCCTTCTTTGGGAGTTATTTCATTTATTAAAGTTGGGAATTATTTCATTTTTATTGGGACTTATTTTATTGGGAGTTATTTCACTGCACCGGAAAATAGTGCAAGTCATTTTTCACATACATCGCCATTAATTTTATGTGACATTTTTTCTTATACGCACGTTCTTTCAAACGCAAATTTAAAACCGGTATTGTGTTCACTGTGAAATTGAAAAATGTATAGTAACTAATCAAGTGAGGACGGCTCGACCGATTTCACAAATTTTTTATACCTTTCATGAACATGAAATGGTATTATAACTTTGGTCCGATGTTTGTAAGTATGAGAAGAAGAAGAGATAGACCCACTATTAAGTATACCGAAATGATCAGGGCGATGAGGCGAGTTGATTTAGCCATGTCCGTCTGTCCGTCCGTCCGTCCGTATGTTTGAACGCAAACTAGTCCCTCAGTTTTTGAGATATCTCGATGAAATTTTGCAAGCTGGCGCCATTTTGCATAGGATTAATCATTTGTCGGAACCAGCAAGATCGGACCGATAGAAGGCATAGCTCCCATACAATCGATTGTTCCGATAAATGGGTTTTGGCCTATAACTCTTGCAATTCAAAAGCTAGGACCGTAAAATTTTTGCAAGTTTAGTACAAATTGTATTTGCAACGTGTGTAGTGAAAATGACTCAGATCGGACAAACATGACATATAGCTCCCATATAATCGATAGTTTCGATAAATGGGTTTTGGGCTATAATTTTGCAGTTAAAAAGCTAGGAACGTTAAACTTTGCACGTTTGCTACATATTATACATGTAACATATGTAGGCAAAATCAGCCAGATCGGACCAACATAACGCATAGCTCCCATACAATCGATTGTTCCGATAAGTGTGGTTTAGCATTCATGAAAGGTATAAAGCCTTCGGCACAGCCGAAGACAGCCCTTTCCTTACTTGTTTTTTATTGTATTTGTTTGTGCCCCGAGAAGGTTCTTCAGAAAGAAAAAGTTAAAAAAGTTTCTGGAATCCTGAGATATTGACCGAAATGTATAGTAACTCATCAATTGAGAACGGCTGGACCGAATTCACTAATTTTTTCTTAATTGTTGTTTCATTCGGGGCCAGTAACTCGCAATTCCGATCCATGAAATCTGTAAAGAGAAGATCCCACTATGCCCAAATACAAATCAAAACACCAACCCAAAATTCAGAACACATTCACTTTTTTATGCTATTTTTCACAACTAAGGTTGCCAGTATTTTTCTTTTTTATTGTTCATTTTGTTCGCTCAGCAACACGCAGGTTGCCACCCATTCCATATTAAACAGTCCCCCCGAAAACCTACGGTTTTCCAAATTCGAAGTACCAAATTAGATCAATAGTTTAACCTTCTGAAGGCAGAATACAAATCTTCTGCACTGGTCTGCGGAGGCTGTTCGTCGATGTCTGAACCGTCACTGACCTCACCAGGTTATCCGCACTGGGATGGAGCTCAACTATACGACCCAAGGCCCATTGAGCGGGAGGGAAGTTTTCACTCTTTATGAGTACCAACTGTCCTAATTGCACACGGTCAACGCTTCTCTTCCATTTTTTCCGCTCTTGGAGTGATGTCAGGTACTCGTTATGCCATCTTTCCCAAAATGTTTTCACCATGCGCTGCCTGTCTCTCCATAGGACGGTTCCTTTACTTAAAGACGTCGACGGTATATCAAAAGGTAGCGGAAGTACTAAAGGCTCTCCCGTTATAAAGTGCCCAGGTGTTAGTGCCTGCAGGTCATCTGGGTCGTCGTTTAATGGCTGCAGCGGCCTGGAATTGAGTATTGCCTCGATCTGTGCAAGCAAATTTCTTAACTGTTCAAAAGGCAGAACTCGCAATCCGATGACTCGAATGAGGTGATGCTTCATCGACTTGACAGCAGCTTCATAAATACCTCCCTGATGCGGAGCTGCCGGCGTCATAAACTTCCACTCTGTACCCTTCATCGACAAATGCTGGAACATCTCGTTTCTATACCAACTCTCCATAGCGCGCTTTATTTCTTTCGCTGCTCCCACGAACGCTGTCCCGTTGTCGCTGTAAATCCGTTCACATCGCCCGCGACGCGCGATAAATCTTTCATAGCAAGCAATAAAGGCCACAGTTGTTAGATCGCAAACCACATCTAAATGCACCGCTTTCGTTTTCAGACACACGAACACGGCTATCCATACCTTTTGCCTTACTATTTGATTACCTTCTCTATCAATCGTTTTTATTTCCAGAGGACCGGCATAGTCAACGCCCGCATGTAGGAAAGGTTTCCCTGCTTGGACTCTATCGGAGGGTAGATCTGCCATCAATTGCGACTCAACTCGTTGGCTGTGTCTAACGCAGACCATACATTTATGCAGATATTGTCTTAACAGGCTACGCAGACGTGGAATCCAATAGTTCCGCCGAATAAATTGCATCATGACCTGCACACCTCCATGCTTCGTCTCCCTGTGAGCATGATCCATTATCAGCCATCCCAATCTTGATTCACCAGGCACAATTACCGGATGTCGCATGTTTTCGTCTAAGCTTGCGTTCTTCAAACGTCCATGAACTCTGAGAAGACCGTTTTTCATCATTGGTTTCAGGGACTCAATTTTGCTGTTATTCGGAACTGGTTTGCCGCCCTTCAGGTGGGTAATCTCTGTACTATAGAACTTTTGCTGCTCTTCGCCCAGTAAGAGGCTCATCGCCTTGGCCCTGTGCTCGTTGCTAACGGCTGTGTGAATAATTTCACCCCTTTTCCTTCTCCCAGTATTCTCGTGCCTCTGTGCGTTGTAGATAAATTTGTACAAGTATGCGACCACGTTGACCGCTCTATCCAATGTGTCGACATAATCTACCAAGGCCACCAACTCCCCTGTCGCGCGCTTGGGTATCTGCAAAGCCTTTTCCGAACTTACTGATGAGAACACCTTGAATTCCGCCTCAGCCTCCCCGGCTGTGTTTGGCACAAACACACAATTCGGCCAGTCTGACGAGTTTTGTTGTAACCACTCTGGCCCATGCATCCATAGCTTACTGTGTACAATTTCCGAGGGTGTCATGCCACGACTTAGTTTATCTTCAGGATTGTCGTCTGTGTTTACATATTTCCATCTGGTTACATCAGTATTCATCTGTATCGAAGACACACGATTTGCTACGAACGTTTTCAAATTTCGCGGTATTTTGCCTATCCAGTGTAACACAACCTGGGAATCTGTCCACAAGGTGTACCTTATGTCGGAAAACTCCATAGCTCTAGTGACCTCAACCAGCAAACGTGATAAAAGCTCAGCAGCCGCCAACTCCAATCGTGGCACGGATATTGTTTTCATAGGGGCTACTCGAGCTTTGGAAACAAGTAGAGTGGTTTTTGCCAATCCAAACGAAGTCATCACGCGCACATAAATAACAGCACCATATGCCTCGGTGGATGCATCCGAGAACCCGTGTAGCTCGACTGGCTCACCAACCCCAGTACCGAGCCATCTGTCCAAGGAAAACTGCTCGAGGTATACCATCCCCTCCCAATATTCTTTAAAACGCTTCTGTATGTCGTCAGCTACCGGGGTATCCCAGTCTAATCCAAGACGCCACAAGTCCTGTATAAGGATTTTCCCCCTAATCGTGATTGGGGAAATAAACCCATTAGGGTCATAAAGCTGCGCAACACAACTCAGAATTTGCCTTTTGGTAACCGCGTCTCCCACCATGGGAGTTTTCACGACGAAAGAGAATTGGTCACGAACAATATTCCATTTCAGGCCTAAAACTGAAGCACCTTCCTCATCAATAAACATTTTCGTCTCTTCTTCCCCTGATAACATGCTCTCCATCAGCTTTTTAGAGTTGGATTTCCACCTCCGCATCTCAAAACCTCCACCTTGCAGTATGGCTTTAACTAACATGGCCATGCGTATGGCTTCCTCCTCACTCCCTGCTCCGGAAATGCAGTCATCCATGTACAGATCGTTCTCAATTATCCCAGCTGCCTCCGGGTATACATTAGCAGCATCTCGGGCGCATTGAATGACCGCTCGAACAGCGTGGAAGGCTGAAGATGTCATTCCGTAGGTGACCACTTTTAACCAGTATTCCTTGATAGGCTCGTGGGTGTTCTCCCTCCAAAATACACGTTGCAGATTTCACTGCTCCTTACTGACCAAGACTTGTCTAAACATCATTTTGATGTCGCCTGTAAACCCAACCTTGTGCCGCCGAAATCTCAGAACGATTTCTGCCAAGTCTCTTTGTAGCTTTTCACCCAACATCTGCACATCGTTAAGTGAAATCCCCCTATCAGTTCGACAACTGGCATCAAAAACTACCCTGAATTTTTTTGTCACGCAATGATGCGGTATGTAATATACCATCCCGCCAGTTGGGACTGTCTCTAAAATTTGTTGCATGTGCCCTAGCTGCTCGTACTCCCTCATGAACTCGACGTATTTCTCTTTCAACTCTGGATCTTTTTTCAGCTTTCTTTCCAATGCCAAAAAACGTTGGAGTGCAAAACCCTTTGAGCACCCTATGCTGTCAACATCATCTCTTATAGGAATCGACACTGTGAACCTTCCTGTGCTGTCTCGGGAGTACGTTTCTAAGAATAACTTTTCAACTTTCTCTTCTTTTTCCGTGCGCTTCGAAAATGACGCAATATCATCCAACTTCCAGAACCGTTTGACCAACTCACCAAGCTCTTCTACACAGGTGCAATTAATATAGGAATCCGATTTATGTTCACCATCATCCATTTGACCTACTTGAGTGCCACATACTACCAACCCTAAACGTGTTTCGATAACTGCCATACCAGCTGAATCCGCCTCGTGAACCGCGATTAGTATTCTTGAGAACACCTTGACATTTAGAATCACCGATACCTTATTTGGCTTCCAGTATTCCGGGTCAGCTAGGTGCATTTGCTGTGATATCTGCATCGGTCTCCCCATGACGTTCGGCAGAACCGGCTCCCAGTTACTCTCGCTTGGCAATAGCCAGAACTCTTCTTCTAGATAGCTGTTATCATTATACCAAGGTCTAACCTTTAAAACTACACGGCGGCTCACCCCCATCGACTTCCCTTCAATCCCAATCATTTTACGCGTTGCGGGAAGACTACTAACCTTATGCATATCCATTAAGCTAGCCGCGATAAGGTTCGGCTGAGCTCCACTATCCAATAATGCTCGAACAGGACCGAAACAGTAACCCTCAGCTTCTAGTCTTACCATTACAGTTGGCAGAAGGGCTGGCCTTAAATCTAAATCAAATTGAAAACACATGCGGTATTTTTGACTTGTTTTTATTTCAGTAGCATTGCACTCTTTTTCTTGGTCAAGCACCACTTTCCGCTTTTTTAGTAATTGCTCCTGCTTCTCCAGTAGACTCAGCTGCCTATCGACCCTCTTAATTTCTTCCTCTATGTCCGAGAAATTGTTCGGCTGTTTGTACTGCACTGCCTGTACATAATCGACAGATGAATCATGTGACCGCTTGGTTGACACAATGTCCGATGCCCTTTCAGGCTCGCGTTCGTAGTGGCTACCTATATCTCTGACCATGAGAGCCTGCTTTGCGACTTCCTTAGTCGGACACAACAGACTATTATGTTTAACCTGCCCTGCACAACGTGGACATGCACCTTGAAAGCAACTGTTAACTGTATGCCCCCGCTTCAAACAATTCTGACAAACATTGTGCTTTTTTACAAAATCTTCGCGTGCACGCAAGCTCAAGCCCATAAACTCCCCACATGTCCAAATTGCATGATCGCGTCCACATGCCACACAATTTCTCCCATTACCCGTGGCAGTCATACTTGCGCCGCTAGGTTTCTTCGACCGATTCCCATTTGCACCAGACCCACGACTATTCGAAGCACCCTCGTTTTTGCCATTTGTACGTTCGCGATACACATCAACTACGTTTGCGATAGCTGATGCCTGGCGATCGAGGAACTCTAACATCTGTTTGACGGTTGGTGTCTCTGATTCTCTTTGCAACTCCCAATGCTTACTTGTTTCGGGATCGAGCCGCTCATGCAGTATGTGTACAACCATCATGTCCCACCCCTCAACCGGAACTCCCTGCGCCCGCAGCTGACGCAACACTTCGTGTGTAACATTCGACATACGTTGTAAATCGTTTGCTTTGGCAGTGCCTTCAATAGTTGGGAGACGCAAGAGCTGACGCAAATGTTCACGGCATATTGGGTATTTTTTGTCATATAATTGGTTTAACCGCGCCCATGCCTCAATATAATTTTCATCCGTAAGCTGTCATTCCCCTAGGGTGCGCGCAGCCTTACCCACCAATGATTCTTTTAAATAGGAGAATTTAAATGCGGGAGAAACGTTATTATTATTATGTATAGCCGCTATAAACCGATCACGAAAGCCAGGCCACTTCGTGATTGTGCCATCGAACTCCCCCCAAGTGTTTTTTAAGTCGTGTTGTTGATATGGCCAATTTACCTGTACCGCCAACGGCTGTGCAGCCACAACCGTAGGTGCTTAATGAATATGATTATCGCGTTTTATTATTATCCGCCTGCTTACCTGTAGAA
Source organism: Sphenella marginata (assembly GCA_951509765.1). Classification (NCBI taxonomy): domain Eukaryota; kingdom Metazoa; phylum Arthropoda; class Insecta; order Diptera; family Tephritidae; genus Sphenella; species Sphenella marginata. The sequence continues at coordinate 97,364,270 of OX608078.1, forward strand.
TATTGTGATTACCGCGTAATTAAATTGCCTTTTAACAACCGAACGCAGAATACTATGCCAATTATTTTTCAGCTGTCACAGAAAATAAAATGGCACGTTCCCCTTTCAGCAGCGTAATTTATTGAACCGTTTTAATTTGATTTACTCACCACACAGTATCTTTTGACATTCTCTTTTGTTCATATTTCTTTCCTATTGGTATAAAACTCATCAACAGTGCTGTTTTCCATCGAATTTTATTTCTTGAAAAGATCCACATCAAGCAACATTGCCATGCACTTAATGCTTGTCATACTCTATAAGCGAGGTCCCAAACCTATTTATACCACTGCGCACCCGACTCATTTCGTGGTGAGGTTTTATAAATTCGTTCCACAGGCATTTACACCATAGCACAAGGTTTTGCTAAAACCCAGCAAACACATAATCTAACGTTAGAGGAATTTGTTTTGCACATTCCAAACTGGTATGATTCTCAAGTCGAGAAAAATGTTAGAAACTAACGTAAATCGGGCATATTAGAATCACATTAGAGAAGTGCATTAGAACTAGATGAGAAATATAACCTTCTTGTCAAGAATGCTCTAGTTCTCGACAGCTTCTCAAATCGTTCTCTGACCAAAACGCTTGCTGAGCGTGCTCACCACATGTGTTTCGTGATGAAGTTTTATAAAATAGTAAATCCTATCCTCTCGAATTCTTTCGCAAATATCCACATATCATTAAATCTATCGGTACTGTCTGATAACTCATCCATATCTATCGAAACTTTCCAACAGCATGTTAAACTCTCTCGGAACTGTTCAGCCACCTGCTGAACTCTATCGTCACTCTTCAGACATCGGCTGCACTTATCTCTATCGATACTGTCCAGCCATTCCTGAACTCCGTTGCAACCATTTAGAAAATTGTTAAGTTCTATCGTAGCTGTCCAACCAATTGTTGAACTCTATCGAGCCTGTCCAGCCATTTATTAAACTCTATCGGAAATGTTCAACCAATTATTGAACTCTCTCCAAGCTATTACAGCACAACATGCTGTGTAGAGATAACTCTTACATAGGTACGTATATTACGCTAACTGGGTTTAACTAACAATTTATATTACCATTCTATAAGAAGAAAAAAAAAAAAATGAAAATTCTGACGCTCTCAATTTGAAATTAATAAGCCATTCAGTTTGAGAAACGCTATCAACCGATTACTTCAACTCACATACGTATGTAGATATGATTGATTCCGAAATGCACAAGTTGAGCTTAGCTAAAAAGCTTGTTGGGTATAGCTTTATGGTGTATACATTTTACACCATGGCATTTGTGTAAAGCCATTGCAGATATTTAGGCGCATTGTGGACTGTAAGGAAATGTTCACCAGTTTACACATACTCCACTTACTGAAATTGCACAGCTTCGCATGCACTCCACTGGGGTACATCGTGGTGACAAACAAATAAAAACCAACGTCGAAGTCATTTTGCACACCATGTGAAAGGCACAAGCAATCAGCTGCTCATATGCGCCACCAGCACCCGAATCGTTTGACATATCTATACTTGTATGTATGTATGTGGAAGGCTTATGCAATCAATGATTAAACCTTCCCAATATTCCCGCTATCCGGCTCTACTAGGACCAATGTTTCATTCGGGGCCAGTAACTCGCAATTCCGATCCATGAAATCTGTAAAGAGAAGATCCCACTATGCCCAAATACAAATCAAAACACCAACCCAAAATCCAGAACACATTCAATTTTTTATGCTATTTTTCACAACTAAGGTTGCCAGTATTTTTCTTTTTTATTGTTCATTTTGTTCGCTCAGCAACACGCAGGTTGCCACCCATTCCATATTAAACAATTGTATTTGTTTGTGCCCCGAGAAGGTTCTTCAGAAAGAAAAAGTTAAAAAAGTTTCTGGAATCCTGAGATATTGATGTGGACCAGGGGTGACCCCGAATGTATTTTAACAATATGCGTATCAAATTAAAGGTGTTGATGAAAGTTTTCAGGTTCATCTGCCAACCCGTTTCCAAGATATTGACCATTAGGTGGACCAAGGCTGACCCAAGAATATGCTCATATAATATAGCTATCATATCAAAAGTGTTGATGACTGTGTCCGCTTAGAGTGAATTTTAGATTCATCTGAATTCAAGAAAAAAATTATTATTCAAAAGCTTTTTTATAGAGCTGTTTGCCTTATCTACATACATCTATATATAAAAATGGAGCCTATTTTCCTTGCTGACGCTGTAACTCCAGAACGGCAGGACCGAATTAAACGAAATTTTGCACGTAGTTTTTGATTGAGCCCGAGATGGTTTATGGCCAAAAAAAGTGTAAGAAACCGTGAAGGTTTTGGAGATATTCCACAAAATGTGGACCAGGGGTGACTCCAGAAAGTGTTTGTACGATATGGGTATCAAATGAAAGGTATTGATGAGTGTTCTAACATGGAGTGGTTTTGAGTCCCATATGGGGTCCCGTTTCCGAGATATTGACCCAAATGTGGACCAAGGGTGACTCCAGAAAGTGTTTGTACGATATGGGTATCAAATGAAAGGTATTGATGAGTGTTCTAACATGGAGTGGTTTTGAGTCCCATATGGGGTCCCGTTTCCGTGATATTGACCCAAATGTGGACCAGGGGTGACTCCAGAAAGTGTTTGTACGATATGGGTATCAAATGAAAGGTATTGATGAGTGTTCTACAATGGAGTGGTTTTGAGTCCCATATGGGGTCCCGTTTCCGAGATATTGACCCAAATGTGGACCAGGGGTGACTCCAGAAAGTGTTTGTACGATATGAGTATCAAATGAAAGGTATTGATGAGTGTTCTACAATGGAGTAGTTTTGAGTCCCATATGGGGTCCCGTTTCCGAGATATTGACCCAAATGTGGACCAAGGGTGACTCCAGAAAGTGGTTTCCCGTTTCCGAGATATTTCCCAAAATATGGACCAGGTGTGAACCCAGACGGGTTTTCTACAATATGGGTATCAAATAAAAGGTATTGATGTGTATTTAAAAAAGAGGTGATTTTCAAGACCCTTGCGACCCGTTTTCCGATATATCTACCAAAATGTGGACCAGGGGTGACCTGAGAACGATTTTTTTCGATATGGGTGTCGAATAAAAGGTGTTGATGAGTGTTTAAAAAAGGGATGATTTTCAGGACCCTACGCTACCCCGCTTACGAGATATCAAAAAATGAGGACCAGGGGTGACCCTGGTATAATATAAAAATAAGTCGGAAAGCAGGAAAATAATAGAAGTCATTTTTCACATACATCGCCATTAATTTTATGTGACATTTTTTCTTATGCGCACGTTCTTTCAAACGCAAATTTAAAACCGGTATTGTGTTCACTGTGAAATTGAAAAATGTATAGTAACTCATCAATTGAGAACGGCTGGACCGATTTCCCACATTTTTTATACCCAGCGTACTAGTACTAGTACAAGGGTATATTAATTTTGTCCACATAACGGTACTATGTAACGGAGCAAAATAATCGAGTTAGATATGGGGTTCCATATATGAAAGTTCTTAGGTTGAAAAGAGGAATTGATTAAGCCATGTCCGTCCGTCCGTCTGTCCGTCTGTCCGTCTGTGTACACGATAACTTGAGTAAAAATTGAGATATTTGCATGAAATTTTGCATACAGGTTACTTTCTGGCCAAGGTAGGTTGCTATTGAAAATGGGCGAAATCGGATGATAACCACGCCCCCTTTTTCGATATCGAAAATTTCGAAAAACGTATAAAACGGTTTAATTCCATATCAGAAGCAGCTACAATGATAAAATTTGCAATATGTATTGATTTATATGTTCTAAGGCGGATTTTATCAAATGTTTTTAAAAGGGGCGTGGCACCGCCCACATATATTTGAAGAAATTTTAAAATTTTGACTCTTAATAACTTGAGAACAGTTTATGCTAGTATAACGAAATTTTGTAGAGGGCATACTATTGTTATGTTAAATTCAGATATAGAAAATAAACGAAATCGCTTGGCGACCACGCCTACTTTTTTATAAAAGTTATATTGAAAGGAGGTGGAAATATTGAAAAGTCCATATCTAATTAACTGATGCCGCTATAATAATATAATTTGGTACATACATCAATTTTCACATTCTTTACATTATTTTTGCAAAATTTTGGAAAGTGGGCGTGGCACCGCCCACTTATGAGTCAGGCAATTTTCAAATTCGACTGCTAATAACTTCAGAACGGTGTGAGATAGGTTTACGAAACTAGGTACCAGGCATGTTATGTTTATGTAGAGTACTACCACAGAAAATAAGAAAAATCGGTGAACGACCACGCCCCTTTTTGGACTAAAGTTCTCTAAACGAGAGTTAGGAAACCGCAATATGCAATATCTGTTTAACTGATAAAGATATAATGCTAAAATTTAGTACACTCATTCACCTGATTATGTTATTAGTGATGTTTAAAGGTTTTTTGGTAATATTTTGGAAAATGGGCGTGGCACCGCCCACAAGTGAAAAAACAAAATATCAACATTTCACTATTAACAAGCCACTGTGAAAGTATCATAACTATCTGCAATGAAAACTGATCTTCAAATAGGGACAAACAACATAATAAAATCCGTGGGCGTGCCACCACCCACTTTTTTAAAATTAGGTAAATATTGATTAATGGACACATATATCCGTATATCAAAAAATTTCACAAAATACGTTAAAAGTTATGGGCATGGCACGCCTTCTTTTCCAAAGTTATATATAGGACATGGTATAACCCTTGTAAAGATCGATTCAGTACTTTTGGCTCATGTAAGCGGTTAAAGCTTTATAAGCAAGGAGCGTGGCCGCGCCCACCAAATTCGCTATTGTTTAGGCTCGGAATAGATTGGTTCTTAAAATGGGCTAAATCGGATGAAAACTACGCCCCCTTTTTCTGAAAACTAACGCTGGGTATTTAATGTTCGGTTCACCCGAACTTAGACTTCCTTACTTGTTTTGTATTGTATTTGTTTGTGCCCCGAGAAGGTTATTCAGAAAGAAAAAGTTAAAAAGTTTCTGGAATCCTGAGATATTGACCGAAATGTGGACCAGGGGTGACCCCAAATATATTTTAACAATATGCGTATCAAATTAAAGGTGTTGATGAGAGTTTTCACAAAGAACAATTTTCAGGTTCATCTGCGAACCCGTTTCCAAGATATTGACCATTAGGTGGACCAAGGCTGACCCAAGAATATGCTCATATAATATAGCTATCACATCAAAAGTGTTGATGACTGTGTCCGCTTAGAGTAAATTTTAGATTCATCTGAATTCAAGAAAAAAATTATCATACAAAAGCTTTTTCATAGAGCTGTTTGCCTTATCTATTTATAAAAATGAATCCCTATTTCCCTTGGTCATCGCATCACGCCTGAATGGATAAGCTAATTACAAAAGTTAAATTAGGTTATGTCGATTTGCTATTCTTTTTTCAATTCAGTTCGCAGTTTTGGTAAGTTGGAATATATTAACTGACGGTAATTCTTTCATTTAGGTGTCACCTCCTAAAAAAATTGAATGCATGTCGTGAACTAAAAAAATTAAGAATATTCGACGATTTAATAAGATGCTTTAGTGAACACCTCGAAAGACAAAAATTTAAAACATTCATTAATGATATCTTAATAAATGGTAAACAATTTAGATCAAATCAAAACTGTGGGGAAATTCACCACATTCACCAAAGTTCAAATAACTAAATTTATAGATTGAAATACACTATGGCTGGGTATGAAACATAGTTCGAGCAAATTGTGCTACGCAATAAGGTAAGATAGGTACATATGTATAAATGAAATACGCCCTAATTTTTGGCAGGACAACGTCAGACGGGTCTGCTAGTTGACTTAAAGAGAAATTGATTGAGCCATGTCCGTCCGTCCGTCCGCCCGTCCGTCCATCCGTCCGTCTGTGAACACGATAACTTGAGTAAATCTTGAGATATCTCAATGAAATTTGGAATGTAGGTTCCTTTTCACTTATCTCCGAGCGCTATTGAAAATAGGCAAAATCTGTTAGAAGCCACGGCTTCTTTCTATATATATAATATTTTCTAAAATACAAAAGGAGTGATTATTCAGTACATAATACACCTATAAGGATAATATTTGGTGTGCACTTTAGCGTTAAGGCAACAAATACATTTTTGAAGAAATTTTTAAAAAGGGGCGTGGTACCGCCCACTTTTGATATAGTCAAGTTTGGAAATATTATTAATCATAAATCAAAAACCGCTCAAGATAGAAAAATAAAATTCAGCACACATATATATATTAATACAGGCAATGTTTCTAAAAAAAAAGTACCGAAATCGGGTTAGGTTCACGCCCAATTTTATACGAAAGATTTTGAAAAGGATCATAGATATATTGAATATGCTATAACTTTGCTTAAACTAGCTGTATATAATTTCTATTTCACCTATGAAGTGTTCCTGGGCAGTCGAAAGCACAAAATTTTTGGAAAATGGGCGTGGCCCCGCCCTTTTATGGGGGATTATTCCACAAAACCTTCCATGCCATAAGTCCGGTAAAAATTGACTTATTGAAACGATATTTAGAGAAAGTGTTCAACATATAAAGCTAACTCTTTGCTGTAAAAATAAACAAAATGGGTGAACGGACACGCCCACTATTTGAACACAGTTCTAAAAAATTTCTTCGTAAAATTAACATCGCGATATTTTCATAATTGTATAAGTTATATAAATAAGATTTTACACACATAATAAGCTTTTTAAGCAAAACTAAACTGTATAAAAATTTTGTGGATTTTGGTGAAGTAGGCGTGGCGCCGCCCATTTTTTAGCATAAAAGCTCTGCTATTTTGAAAAGCGATTGCTTGGAATTTCAAGAATGTATTTCAATGAAATTTTGTGAGATACTTCCCAATACTATGTAGTATACTCCTGCCAAAAATTACGCAAATCGAATAACAAACAAGCAAGATTTACGGGCAAGTAGTTAACACCCTACTGCCTTTTTTATACCTAGTAGTGCTTCGCACACAAGGTATATTAACTTCATTCGCCTAACGGTAGTATGTAACGGCATAAACGAATCGAGATAGATATTGACTTATATATATCAAAATGTTCAGGAGGAAAAGAGAAATTGATTGAGCCATGTCCGTCCGTCCGTCCGCCCGTCCGTCCATCCGTCCGTCTGTGAACACGATAACTTGAGTAAATCTTGAGATATCTCAATGAAATTTGGTTTGTAGGTTCCTTTTCACTTATCTCCGAGCGCCATTGAAAATAGGCAAAATCGGTTAAAAGCCACGCCCTCTTTCTATATATATAATATTTTCGAAAATACAAAAGGAGTGATTATTCAGTACATAATACACCTATAAGGATAATATTTGGTGTGCACTTTAGCGTTAAGGCAACAAATAAATTTTTGAAGAAATTTTTAAAAAGGGGCGTGGTACACCCCATTTTTGATATAGTCAAGTTTGGAAATATTATTAATCATAAATCAAAAACCGCTCAAGATAGAAAAATAAAATTCAGGCAATATTTCTAAAAAAAATTAGCGAAATCGGGTTAGGTTCACGCCCAATTTTATACGAAAGATTTTGAAAAGGATCATAGATATATTGAATATGCTATAACTTTGCTTAAACTAGCTGTATATAATTTCTATTTCACCTCTGAAGTGTTCGTGGGCAAAGAAAGTCGAAAGCACAAAATTTTTGGAAAATGGGCGTGGCCCCGCCCTTTTATGGGGGATTATTCCACAAAACTTTCCATGCCATAACTCCGGTAAAAATTTACTTATTGAAACGATATTTAGAGAAAGTGTTCAACATATAAAGCTAACTCTTTGCTGTAAAAATAAACAAAATCGGTGAACGGACACGCCCACTATTTGAACACAGTTCTAAAAAATGTCTTCGTAAAATTAAAGTCGCGATATTTCCATAATTGTATAAGTTATATAAATAAGATTTTAAACACATAATAAGCTTTTTAAGCAAAACTAAACTGTATAAAAATTTTGTGGATTTTGGTGAAGTAGGTGTGGCGCCGCCCACTTTTTAGCATAGAAGCTCTGCTATTTTCAAAAGCGATTGCTTGGAATTTCAAGAATGTATTTCAATGAAATTTTGTGAGATACTTCCCAATAGTATGTAGTATACTCCTGCCAAAAATTACGCAAATCGAATAACAAACAAGCAAGATTTACGGGCAAGTAGTTAACACCCTACTGCCTTTTTTTTATTAATTTTTTTTATTTTCATACCTTTCATGAACATGAGGAAAGGTATTTATATTTTGTTATTTAGTAATAATTTAATTTACCACTCACAACAGAAGTGTTTTTATCGAAAACAATCAGTTGCCTTTATAACAAATTTTCAGGTATGTATTAAAATAGACCTGAGTAAATTAGGATACCAAAACAGATCACTACTAGGTATTTAATGTTCGGTTACACCCGAACTTAGACTTCCTTACTAGTTTTTTTTTGTTTGTGCCCCGAGAAGGTTCTTCAGAAAGAAAAAGTTAAAAAAGTTTCTGGAATCCTGAGATATTGACCGAAATGTGGACCAGATACCCCGAATGTATTTTAACAATATGCGTATCAAATTAAATGTGTTGATGAGAGTTTTCACAAGGAACAGTTTTCTGGTTCATCTGCGAACCCGTTTCCAAGATATTGACCATTAGGTGGACCAAGGCTGAATAAGCTCATATAATATAGCTATCATATCAAAAGTGTTGATGACTGTGTCCGCTTAGAGTGAATTTTAGATTCATCTGAATTCAGGAAAAAAATTATCACACAAAAGCTTTTTTATAGAGCTGTTTGCCTTATCTACATACATCTATATATAACAAGTAAGGAAGTCTAAGTTCGGGTGAACCGAACATTAAATACCCAGCGTTAGTTTTCAGAACGAGATACAAATACCATGACTTGGCAATGATATAGGCCCTAGAATGTATGGAAACAATTAACTGAAGAAATTTTCAATTGTATTTATAAAATTAATATTTATTTATGCTAATATATATGTGAAACAAATGTATTTACATATGTTGTTCGAGTGCCCTCAAAATCTTACTTCTAATTGAATTCTTTTCTTACTTCTAAAATACTTAAGCTTAATTTGTTGACAAAGTTTTAAATTTATAAATTTAACATTACTAAATATTGCTTTAGCACGAAACAACAAAAACAACAAACAAATTAACAGATTGGAAATCTAAAATAAACCTTAATTTAGCTCTAACGCAAAAAAATTTTATTGCTATGCTATTACTATTCTTACATACTTAGTTGAAAATAGAAACACAAATGCTGTCATGATAGCTATGAAGGGTCTCATATGTGGTCCCCGTAATGTTGGCTGGGTCCATATTAGAAAATGCCCAGTCAATTTGTGTACCTATGGGTGTGGTGGAACATTCTGATCCAAGCAGTGAACTAAAACCTTTTTCCCTTAGAAGATTCTCTATAAGGCTACGGGAAGTCTTTAAGCATAAATTGAAATCTCCTATAATTAACACCTTTTCATTACACAGGTCCGCATTTAGAATTTCTTGAAGCTCCAAACCTAATTCTCTCAAGGGAAAGGAAGAATTTCTATATAGCATCAAAACATAGAGATCATCGTATTTAAATAAAAGGACTTCTAAAACTTTTCGACCAGAATAAATTTTCTTTAACTTACATAATTCAATCATGGAAGCGGTTTTTGCATACACGAGCAATCCCCTCTTATTTCTACTACGCGTTTCGGTGCTGTCTATTCTGAGGTCATTTAATGCAGTAAAACCAGGAATTTCAAAGTTTTCTGAGGGGTAGCTCCAAGTTTCAGCAAAACATAGAATGTCCGAAGATAGCATTAGGTGGTCGTTTTTCACATCACTTAGATGAGCATGCAGGCTCTGGATGTTTTGAAATACTATCTGAATTTTTGAAGTCCGAGAAAGCATAAAATTGAAAGTTGGAATTAATGCTTTGGTGGTATTCAATGCAGCCAGTTCTCTAAAAACTGGATCCGAATCAGATAAGGGATTTGGTGGCACAAAACTTCCTAAAATAAAGAGGCCCTCAGCACTTGTTGCCCGACTGCAAGCAACGTACAGAGATGCTCTAGGCATTCTAAGCCGAGTATGAACAGCTATTTGGTTATATGTTGCACCTTGACTTTTATGAATTGTTATCCCCTCTGCAGGAACTATTGGAAATTGGTTTCTCTCAATAGAGATCTATTCATTCCTTTTGTACTGGAAAGCTCTAACAGTTTTTTCTATAGGAGTCCAGGAAGATTCATGAGGATGTGGTTTTCTTGATCTAGCCAACAAACCAACTGAGGGTTCTAAAAACTTCATCCATAAAGTGGATGATTCTAAATTAACCTCCATTAGCTGTCCCGTTGCACCATTTACCAAACCATCACCTGTGTTGATATTTACAGTGATCATGTACTTGGCCGTCGTTTTTAAAGTTAAACTATAAGGGAGACCCTGTGTTTCTGAAGTTTTGAAATGCCTAACTCTCTCTAAAATGTTAGCACGTTGCCCACCTACTGCAATTCCTTTAACCACATCTCTTGCATTAGACAAAAACGAAGCAGTGGGAATTTGGCTAAGTTTAAGTGCATTGTACCTGTCGGTCTCTTCGTTTGACCAAAATAGGTGAATTGCTTCATCGGGTACCTGGTTTTCATTAACTATCCTTCCTTCAATTAAGGATATATCTTCCCTCGTCATTGAGCCAGAGGCCATGTTATTTAAAGCAACAGCGAAAGGTTGATCCCCCCTCTGTCGCATTATCTCCGTCAACTCAAAATATTTAAATAAATCCCACAATGGTGAACCAATCAAAGCACTGTAGGGGTCACTAGGATTCGGGGAAAAGATCCACCTATCACCGACAGGGGAAAGCTGCTTTAAATCTCCAAAAACAATAAGAGATATTCCACCAAAGGGTAAACTATTCTTGAAAATTTGCTTGAGTCTACCGTCAACAAATCCAAACATTCGCGCACCAACCATAGAGATTTCATCGATAATTATAATCTTCAAATCTATTAATTTCGTATATATCGAGTTAACAACATCATTGCTAAGTGGGCGCAATTCTCGATTGGATTGATTTACTGGCAGTGAAAATATAGAATGCAGTGTGGCGCCACCTATGCCAAAAGCTGCTTTCCCGGTCGGGGCGCACAATAGCACTTTAAGGGAACTTGGGTTTGATCCAGGTACTAAATTCATGCGATAATTGAGGGACTGGTATATTGAAGATATAAGTCGGCTTTTCCCAACGCCAGCACCACCGCCTACAAATTCAAAGAATGGTTCAGTTTTTTTGAAACTGTGTAGCACATGGGTTAAGTACATTCTCTGCCTCATATTTAAAGTTCGAATTGAGGAGAGAAGTTCCTGGACAGGAATTAAAGGAGGAAGCTTAATAAGTCGAATGCTGCCATCAGAGTCACCATTGGAAACAGAATCCCCCCCGTTTAAGTCTAATAAATTCAAATCAGGATCAACTTCCGGAAGTGCTAATACTCTAAACTCATTATCAACAAAAGGATGTGCATTGACTTCAGGTTCTACTGCATCTATTTCATCCCTAAGTCTGTCTAAAACCGTTTCAAGCTCTCGCTGCTCAAATACATCATATTTTTCCCGGTTTTCCTCTATGGAATTTCGGTTTTCTATACAGACCTGCTCATGGTCAACATCGATTATTTCAGTCTGTTCATCGCGCCATGGATGGTAAAGCATAATCATTTCCCTGAAATAATCACTTTTAGCAGTATCAGGACTAAACCTTCTCGAACGAATTATACATGGTTTGGTACGTTTTTTTACGAAACCGCTTCCGTCTCTCAGCGGTAGTGCAACGCCATGAACGTGAGACCTATCATCTTCCATATCTTCTTCGTTTACGGCGTTGCCTTGTGCCCCCCTCAATGACTTTACAAATGAGTACATAGCAGCAAAATCTGCTAGACACACGTTCTCTAATTGATTGGGTCTTTCTTTGTAATGTTCTAAAAGGCCTGCTACAAATATATCAGTGGATTGTGCCGAAATGTTTTCTAACTGTGCTCTTGGTTTAACCATACGAACTCGTTGTTCAGCCCGAGAAGTATTAATAAAAATGTCTGCATTGCTTGCTTCTGAAAGATGGAGCCCTATGCAGCAATAAACTGCCTCTTGAGCGGAAATTTCGGTACCAGAAATAAACTTATGCCCTATATGCTGAAGCTTTTGCTTGACTGTATAGTTTCCAGCATTTACCTCGGAAATAGCTTCATTTAATAGCCTAGAGACTCCTCTACTAGATTTATTAATATAATTAATAATATATGAACAGCAAGCATATGCATCTAATATGAATTGAATATCCATGTTGGCCCTATGTAACTCTAGAATTATTGGATTGTAGGCATTGATGGATCGATCCTGTAATTTACGCTTCAAAAATACTTTGGGTTTAGATAAATCTGATCGAAGTGCTAACAAATAGTCATCAAAAGACATATCTATTCTCGGATCACGAAGAAATGATTCAAAATCGTTCAAATTTATTATATCTACAGGAGTCAAGTTCGAGTTAAGCAGATTTTGAATTTTCGAAAAATTGGCCTTGTGAATTTCTGTATTTTCTGTGTCTTCAGAAAGTGGAAGTAATATATGAGTGGATGGCATCGGTGGATATGGTATACCAAAACGACAAACTTTCTGGCCTCTGATTTCTCTTGTACAAGACCGACTATGGTTATGCTTCTGATAGTCTAAGTAATTTTCTAACTGACTATTCGATCCCTCAGTAGAAATATGCTGATCAATGAAGCCGATAACGTTCGGAAATGATTGAGGATCCTGAAGATCAACCTTAGGGGCATTTCTTAGCCAAAACATGCCATGAACATGTGGAGAGCCTCTTTGTTGAAACTCAACTCTCCAATAAAAATGTTCAACAATATTTTCATTGAAAATACCCCCGTTTTCTTTAAAAAGTTTTAGCATTTGGCGATATCGGTGGTCGAAGTACCTAGCACATGTAACTGCATCTGAACGTATTAACCGATATCGCTCTTGTGTATCCAAATGATTGGCTTCGTCTTCGGAAATATCCCTAGAATCAACTGTTTTCGCCAAAATCACCAAGAGTTCTGACCATTGAGATTCAGCAGCTGACAATGTAATGAAAAAGGTAGGAAGCCCAAATTGGCGAATCATAGCAACTGCTTTTTTCTTCTCTGCCTCCCAATGTGCTGGAGAAGATCTAACCCCTTTCAGAACTCTGTAACCATCATCATGCTGTATCAAATTTTGAACGAAATTTTCGTCCAAAATATTTTGAGCTGTTACTCGGTTACTTCCAGAAAATTTTCGAAGGCAGATGGAAGTACTATTTTTAATTTGAAGCAATTCCAGCTTCTTATAATTATAAAAAAGCTTAGGAATAGTACATGCTCTCCTATCAAAGCGCCTAATTTCTGATCTAACAATTTTGCTGTACGTTTCTGTACAAGTACGTTTCTGACCAGCATAAATTGTAGCGAAAGATAATTCTTCTGAATTGCTATCTTGGATCATATCAAGAGGCCTCTGGCCTTCGCCTGGCGCAATTACTAACCGATTAATGTCCAAATTCTCTACAGGAACATTATCTAGAAGAGTTTCTTCACCACCCGGATTTTCTTCAATAAAAGGTTGTAAGGGAAGAAGAGCTCTTGATTGGGTGCTACTTTGTATAAGAGGGGCATCTTCAAGGGAGGCAATAAATGGAACTTGTTCTTGATTGCTGAAACCAAACATCCAATTTTCATCAACTTGAATATTATATTCGCGATATAGTGGGGTATTAACCAAAAAGCGAAGTGCTTCCATAATTTTAGCGGGGCGTACGGTATCAGTCATGTAGTCATGATTGTATTCCATACGCCTTCTCAAGTGAATTTGGATTACATGAGTTTGGTCAAATGATCTTGGAAGTGTGGTAACAACTTCATTCACAGGAATTGGTACATTAACTACAGATCCTTTCAATGCATTTTGGCCCTGATATCCTAGGGGACGAATTGTCATGAATGGTAATCTTGGCATAATAAGGCGTTCTTCCAGGGGTGTGAGGTCTTTGAGGCAATCTGGGATTTCTGGAAAATCTAGCCCATTTGCCAAACAAATTTTTGGGAGAAGTTTATCAGAGACGGCTTTTCTGCAGGTAGCGCAAAAGTAATAGTTTCCATCCTCTGATGGGAACTTCTCTGACAAATAAAAGGCGGATTCAACATTTGGATGTATTTGGGAAATTACATCAATATTCAAGGCTCTAACTTGGTGCGAAAACCAAAGGCCACCACAACAAATACAAACTACTGTTGGCCCCTTTTTAATGTTTTCTAAATAGGTATTTCTAAAATCTCTCAAAACTACCCTATTATGCATACTATCGGTGTCAGATATTTCTTCCTCATGATTAAGAACAATTCTGCTTGCCTGCCTTTCGTTTTCAGCCAACCTATTTCTTAAAACGCTTCTATGGTGGCTGACTCTTTGGTGAACTTGGCGCCTAAGATCATTGTTATCTTCCCTAATTCGTCTACGCATTACCCTGTGAGCTATAGTATTTTGGGCTTGTTCAATAGTACGATATTCGGGGTTTTCGCGCTGAGTTCTACGATTTCTGGTATTGCGGCTTTGTTCAACCAATCGAAGTTCAGGATTTTCGCGTCGAGCCCTGTGCTCAATGCTGTCCCTATTTCGCTCTGCGGATCGAATTTCTAGATTTTCGCGACGTAACCTATGCTCCTGAGTGTTTCGATGTTGCTCAACCGAGCGAGCTTGCGCGTTTTGTCGTCGAGTTCTATGCTGAATGCCGTCCCTATTTCGTTCCGCAGATCGAATTTCAATATTTTCGCGACGTAACCTATGCTCCTGAGTGTTTCGATGTTGCTCAACAGAACGTATTTCAGGATCTATTCTAAGGTTGAAACGATTTAAGGTATTTCTAGTCTGCTCACTTAACCTATATGCTGTACGACGTAGACTTTGCATTTGTCTTCTATTTTCAACGCGCCTTAAAATACTACTTTTTTTTGATAGTCTAGGCATTCTGATATTTTTTAGGTAGGTAACTTAAAAATATGTAGATAACAAAATTCAAAATTTCAATGTGTTTAATAAATAAATAGTTCAGCTAATTATTTACTCTACTTCCTTCTTCACGTTATAATCGTTGTTTGCGTGTGTTTTCCTCTGATTCAGTCTTGATAAACTTGTGAACTCCAATTGCTTCACGTTTTCGGTGGTTTGGACACTGTTATTTCGAGATTCTTTCCCTTCATCTGCAAAAAACACATTTTGTTGTTGTTCACTGATTTTTCTTGATACATATTATTCATTTGCAATTTTTTGCAAATTTTTATACTGTGGTATAAAAACTATATCGTTAGCTTAATTGACAAAGGCTCTCATCAACAATTTTCAAATTTCGCAGGGGAGCAAACAATTTTTTATATATACAGTGACGAAAAAAATAATGGGGACAAAGTTTTAAGATGGATTTATTCGTAGTAAAAAGTAAATTTAGTTCACGCGTTTGACAAAAAAATGTTTAGCTAGTTCTAATTTGCACTTTGTTAGGAACATTCCATCGTGACTCATGGGACATTCGACACAAGAGCTTAGTCAACTTTGAAATTTAAAACTGATATCGGGACTTAAATTGCTATGAAATATATTTATCGACATGGATAAATATCCAATACAACAAATGCATTAGAAGAATTGGCCAAATAACAACAAATAGCTTTGTAACTACTCAGTAAATGACTGTGACTCGTGGGACACCGAAAAATCCTCTTAGTTACATCTTTGTGAGCACGAAAACGAATTTTATCTTTACAATTCCACTTGGAACTACAATTTGTTTATGATCGAAAGTACATACTACATAGTACCATATGCTTTAAAAATACGATTAGTTTTAGCTTTAAGAACTTTTTACAAAGGTTAAAAGAGTGTGACTCGTGGGAAATTGTCCTGTTTTTAAATTTGTACAGTTTTATCGATAGTTCCCTAAAAATTTAACCAGTTACTCCTAGCCCTGATAATAAAAAGACCTTTATTGTAAGGTTCTGTCAGATCAGTGGGAGTTTATGGCATGAATACTTAAAATATTATAATGTGATTCCTGGGATAGAATTCAGTGTTTTAAAGAATAAAGAAAAATTTGAAGCACAACTCAATAAGTACATATGAGGTGCTCAGCGCTAATACGGCCCAACCAAAAAAAAAAATTAAACTGACTTTGCTAATCTAACCATATCCTTTTGAAATAAATACTAAAGATTCTAAAACGTGTCACAAATCCTTTTTTTTTCGTATTAGCACTTTTAAAATTTGTAGGGAGGTGTATTTTAATATGTCCTACCCAAATCTGTAAAAAAACCGTTTCAAACAAAAATGAAAATGTGTCAGTTGGAGCCTTTGGTAATTAAGGTGACGATATCTATATGCATATACATATTAGGAGTGGGATTGTTTTCGAATTATATTCGAATAAACACTGTTCGAATAAAAATATTCGTTGCAAAAAATTCGAATAGTATTTATTCGATTCGGCTTATTATCTTATTATAATTAAATAGCTATTTGTACAGTGTTGTGGGAATAATAAAATACAATTATTGGTAATAATTGAAGCCGTAAATAGACATTTACTATAAAGTTACTATACATAAATATGTATTTGTACGTTTATATGTTTATTATTGAGTTACATTTGCTTGGTAGGTTTTGTGCTAGGGCTTCAAGCAAGAGGTGTCAGGGCCGAAATTCATTTTGTATGTATACTGTTTATTATGGTAAGAAAAGGACGGGTTTGTGCTAATTTTTCATGATCACATGTGTAAATAGTTTAATTTGCGTAAAGCAACATACACAAAATAATACTACCTGCTTCCTATTTTTTGCTAAATACTCATATAAATGTACTCACATACATATGTATGTAAGTATGTAGGTAGGGGCGTTCAATGCTTTTGGTTAAAAAACCTTTTTTTCACCATTTATATACGAGCCTAAATTTTGCATCTTAACACATAGTATGCGGAAACTTAAATTTTTTCAAACGTATTTAGTGTATCTAATCATTGTTTAAAATATGTGAAAGGTTTTCAAGGGAAGACAACAGAAGAAAGTAGCTACCTGCTACTGCCGGGTGAATTCGCAATCCCTCATGCAAGTAGGTTCTTTGTGTTCATTTAGTTAACGAGTTTAGACACCCAAATTTAAAACAAATAGTCGCGCTTTATGCAATTCTTCAGTTGATGAAACACAATAATAAATCTACCTACTAATGATCATTCTTAAACAGCCCATTCAATACAAAGAGTTCGCAAATTTTCATGACCATGCCTACATACTTACATACATATGTATGTAAGTACATTTACATATATTAGTATTTAACAAAAAATAGGAGGCAGGCAGTATTATTTTGTGTATGTTGCTTTACGCAAATTAAACTATTTACACATGTGAACATGAAAAATTAGCACAAACCCGTCCTTTTGTTATCATAATAAACAGTATACATAATGAATTTCGGCCCTGGCATCTCTTGATTGAAGCCCTAGCACAAAACCTACCAAGCAAATGTAACTGCAATAATAAACATATAAACGTACAAATACATATTTATGTATAGTAACTTTATAGTAAATGTCTATTTACGGCTTCAATTATTACCAATAATTGTATTTTATTATTCCCACAACACTGTACAAATAGCTATTTAATTATTAAGATAATAGCCAAAAACTATTTGAATAAACGAATAAAAAATTCGAATAAATACGAATTCGAATTTTTTGTACCCGCCGAATAAAAGTTTTATTTATTCGAATAGTCCCATGCCTAATACATATGCATGTCTTCTACATATATATTTTAATTTCGATTGATATTCATATGCTCAGAAAAGATTTTCCTTATTTCAAGGAAAAATTTGCCTTATTTGACTCCAAAGACATGGCTTCCTTAACATAGGTAAAACATTCCACCCTTTCCTTTAATAAAAGACTTAATAAAAAAGTCTTTAAATTGCCGAAAGAGTGAAATATTTTACTTATGTTAAGGAAGCCTTGTCTTTGTAACAAAATAAGGGAAGTTTTCCCTTGAAATAAGGAAACTCTTTTCTGAGTGTATTGTAGGGAAATTTCAAGGTTTTCGTGCAACAACATTTTGGCGAATAAGTCAGTTATCGATCTATTTAACGACATATACCAAAGTCCAAATGAAACCTGTGGAATTCCCCTTTCGTTTTATTGCGAAATTGTATGAAAGCTTACAGCCCAACCTAATATAAACGCACTTCGCCAGATATCTGTGAAGCAAAAAATTCGCTCATGTCCCTGCGGCAAACGAACGCCGTGCGGTTGTTAGGTTGGGCTGTTGCATACTCTATGGCTACAACATTTATACTTACATAATTGATAGTTCACTTCACACTCTAAAAATTGAAATATTTATTATTTTTCACTTTTCAAAAACTGGTATTAAATTAATTAAACTTTATGTTTGGAAGTAACATCAAGTACGTCAATTTATTTCGGACACTGAACTTCTTTTGACTAATTCCGTCAGGATGTACGCAAAACGAAATATATTATAAAGATGTAAAAAGAGAGAGAGGGAGAGATAGAGCGAAGAGCATAACAAACGGCACGCATTGATTGGTCAGTGTGATCATTACGCTCTCACAACCTTTCATTGTTTGGTCGTTGATGGCTTAGATATAATTTGCTCTACCATTTCTTTTGTAAGGAAGGAGTCTTAAAGATGTTTGCCTAGTTTGTAACTACCTGCATTGTATTTTGCGTGGGCAGTGGTTAGCTAGCCTTAAAAATAAGCAGCCCATTTATGCGTTGTTTGAATTGAATGCATTGTTTTTCTTTTACGGCATGGGAAATTTGCAACAGCCTGTATTGTATGTTAGCTTGGGTTTTCCCAAGATAATCGAGCCTTTAAAATATGAGTCTTATTTATGCTTACACATTGCTTTTTACTACATCCTGAAGATCATTAGCTACATATGTATGTGAAAAGCCTTAAACTGGCTGGCTGCATTGCTGATGACGCGAAGTACAATGCAGGCAAACATATTTAAGACTCGTTAATAGTAGACAATTCCTTGCAAAAGAAAAATAATACATAAAATTATAAACCAAACTAGGAGGATTTACCTACCGAATTTTGTCAATTTATGTGATTTTCGAAATTTTTCATATCGAATGGGGACGTGGTCGGGAAAAGTTTTCGTCCAATTTCATGAGGTATGCTCCCTTGTGCCAAATTGCACAATTCTACCGTAATCAGTTTAAAAGTTATGACCAGTCGAATTTTCAAAACTGCCTGCCTTAAAACTGGGCGTTGCTACGCCCGCTTTAAAAACTTCATACATATAAAAAAATCATATAAAATGATATCATTTTAGCTAATTTATGTGATTTTCGATATCGAAAAAGGGGGCGTGGTTATCATCCGATTTCAACAATTTTCAACAGGAGCTTACCTTGGCCAGAAAGTAACCAATACACCATATTCCATGCAAATATCTCAGTTTTACGCAAGCTATGTCAATTTATGTGATTTTCGATATCGAAAAAGGGGGCGTGGTTATCATCCGATTTAGAAAATTTTCAACAGGAGCTTACCTTGGCCAAAAAGTAGCCTGCATAACAAATTTCATGCAAATATCTCAATTTTTACGCAAGTTATGTCAATTTATGTGATTTTCAAAATTTTCGATATCGAAAAAGGGGTGTGGTTATAATTCGACTGCGACAATTATCAACAGCAGCCTACCTTGGCCAGAAAGTGACCAATACACCACATTCCATGCAAATATCTCAGTTTCAAAAAATTGCATGCAAATATCTCAGTTTTACGCAAGTTATGTCAATTTATGTGATTTTCGAAATTTTCGATATCGAAAAATCATCCGATTTCGCCCATTTTAAACACCAACCTGCCTTGGCCATAAAGTAACCTGTGTACCAAATTTCATGCGAATATCTCAAGTTTTACTCAACTTATGTTAATTTATGTGATTTTCGATATCGAAAAAGTGGGCGTGGTTATCATCCGATTTCGAAAATTTTTAACAGGAGCTTACCTAGGCCAGAAAGTAACCTGTATGCCAAATTTCATGCAAATATCTAAATTTTTACGCAAGTTATGTCAATTTATGTGATTTTCGAAGTTTTCGATATAGGAAAACGGGGCGTGGTTATCTTCCGATTTCGGCCATTTTCAATAGCAACCTACCTTGGCCAGAAAGTAGCCTGCATAACGAATTCCATGCAAATATCTCAGTTTTTACGCAAGTTATGTCAATTTATGTGATTTTCGAAATATTCGATATCGAAAAAGGGGGCGTGGTTATTATCCGATTTCGCCCATTTTCAATAGCAACCTACCTTGGCCAGAAAGTAACCTGTATGCCAAATTTCATGCAAATATCTCAATTTTTACTCAAGTTATCGTGTACACGGACGGACAGACGGACAGACGGACAGACGGACAGACGGACGGACATGCCTTAATCAATTCCTCTTTTCAACCTAAGAACTTTCATATATGGAACTCTATATCTAACTCGATTATTTTGTGCCGTTACATAGTACCGTTATGTGGACAAAATTAATATACCCTTGTACTAGTACTAGTACGCTGGGTATAAAAATGGAGCCTATTTTCCTTGCTGACGCTATAACTCCAGAACGGCTGGACCGAATTAAACGAAATTTTGCGCGTAGTTTTCGATTGAGCCCGACATGGTTTATGGGCAAAAAAAGTATAAGACACCGGGGAGGTTTTGGAGATATTCCACAAAATGTGGACCAGGGGTGACTAAAGAAATTGTTTGTACGATATGGGTATCAAATGAAAGGTATTGATGAGTGTTCTAACAAGGAGTGGTTTTGAGTCCCATATGGGGTCCCGTTTCCAAGATATTGACCCAAATGTGGACCAGGGGTGACTCCAGAAATTGTTTGTACGATATGGGTATCAAATGAAAGGTATTGATGAGTGTTCTAACATGGAATGGTTTTGAGTCCCATATGGGGTCCCGTTTCCGAGATATTGACCCAAATGTGGACCAGGGGTGACTCCAGAAAGTGTTTGTACGATATGGGTATCAAATGAAAGGTATTGATGAGTGTTCTAACATGGAGTGGTCATTTTTCACATACATCGCCATTAATTTTATGTGACATTTTTTCTTATGCGCACGTTCTTTCAAACGCAAATTTAAAACCGGTATTGTGTTCACTGTGAAATTGAAAAATGTATAGTAACTCATCAATTGAGAACGGCTGGACCGATTTCCCACATTTTTTATACCCAGCGTACTAGTACTAGTACAAGGGTATATTAATTTTGTCCACATAACGGTACTATGTAACGGAGCAAAATAATCGAGTTAGATATGGGGTTCCATATATGAAAGTTCTTAGGTTGAAAAGAGGAATTGATTAAGCCATGTCCGTCCGTCCGTCTGTCCGTCTGTGTACACGATAACTTGAGTAAAAATTGAGATATTTGCATGAAATTTTGCATACAGGTTACTTTCTGGCCAAGGTAGGTTGCTATTGAAAATGGGCGAAATCGGATGATAACCACGCCCCCTTTTTCGATATCGAAAATTTCGAAAAACGTATAAAACGGTTTAATTCCATATCAGAAGCAGCTACAATGATAAAATTTGCAATATGTATTGATTTATATGTTCTAAGGCGGATTTTATCAAATGTTTTTAAAAGGGGCGTGGCACCGCCCACATATATTTGAAGAAATTTTAAAATTTTGACTCTTAATAACTTGAGAACAGTTTATGCTAGTATAACGAAATTTTGTAGAGGGCATACTATTGTTGTGTTAAATTCAGATATAGAAAATAAACGAAATCGCTTGGCGACCACGCCTACTTTTTTATAAAAGTTATATTGAAAGGAGGTGGAAATATTGAAAAGTCCATATCTAATTAACTGATGCCGCTATAATAATATAATTTGGTACATACATCAATTTTCACATTCTTTACATTATTTTTGCAAAATTTTGGAAAGTGGGCGTGGCACCGCCCACTTATGAGTCAGGCAATTTTCAAATTCGACTGCTAATAACTTCAGAACGGTGTGAGATAGGTTTACGAAACTAGGTACCAGGCATGTTATGTTTATGTAGAGTACTACCACAGAAAATAAGAAAAATCGGTGAACGACCACGCCCCTTTTTGGACTAAAGTTCTCTAAACGAGAGTTAGGAAACCGCAATATGCAATATCTGTTTAACTGATAAAGATATAATGCTAAAATTTAGTACACTCATTCACCTGATTATGTTATTAGTGATGTTTAAAGGTTTTTTGGTAATATTTTGGAAAATGGGCGTGGCACCGCCCACAAGTGAAAAAACAAAATATCAACATTTCACTATTAACAAGCCACTGTGAAAGTATCATAACTATCTGCAATGAAAACTGATCTTCAAATAGGGACAAACAACATAATAAAATCCGTGGGCGTGCCACCACCCACTTTTTTAAAATTAGGTAAATATTGATTAATGGACACATATATCCGTATATCAAAAAATTTCACAAAATACGTTAAAAGTTATGGGCATGGCACGCCTTCTTTTCCAAAGTTATATATAGGACATGGTATAACCCTTGTAAAGATCGATTCAGTACTTTTGGCTCATGTAAGCGGTTAAAGCTTTATAAGCAAGGAGCGTGGCCGCGCCCACCAAATTCGCTATTGTTTAGGCTCGGAATAGATTGGTTCTTAAAATGGGCTAAATCGGATGAAAACTACGCCCCCTTTTTCTGAAAACTAACGCTGGGTATTTAATGTTCGGTTCACCCGAACTTAGACTTCCTTACTTGTTTTGTATTGTATTTGTTTGTGCCCCGAGAAGGTTATTCAGAAAGAAAAAGTTAAAAAGTTTCTGGAATCCTGAGATATTGACCGAAATGTGGACCAGGGGTGACCCCAAATATATTTTAACAATATGCGTATCAAATTAAAGGTGTTGATGAGAGTTTTCACAAAGAACAATTTTCAGGTTCATCTGCGAACCCGTTTCCAAGATATTGACCATTAGGTGGACCAAGGCTGACCCAAGAATATGCTCATATAATATAGCTATCACATCAAAAGTGTTGATGACTGTGTCCGCTTAGAGTAAATTTTAGATTCATCTGAATTCAAGAAAAAAATTATCATACAAAAGCTTTTTCATAGAGCTGTTTGCCTTATCTATTTATAAAAATGAATCCCTATTTCCCTTGGTCATCGCATCACGCCTGAATGGATAAGCTAATTACAAAAGTTAAATTAGGTTATGTCGATTTGCTATTCTTTTTTCAATTCAGTTCGCAGTTTTGGTAAGTTGGAATATATTAACTGACGGTAATTCTTTCATTTAGGTGTCACCTCCTAAAAAAATTGAATGCATGTCGTGAACTAAAAAAATTAAGAATATTCGACGATTTAATAAGATGCTTTAGTGAACACCTCGAAAGACAAAAATTTAAAACATTCATTAATGATATCTTAATAAATGGTAAACAATTTAGATCAAATCAAAACTGTGGGGAAATTCACCACATTCACCAAAGTTCAAATAACTAAATTTATAGATTGAAATACACTATGGCTGGGTATGAAACATAGTTCGAGCAAATTGTGCTACGCAATAAGGTAAGATAGGTACATATGTATAAATGAAATACGCCCTAATTTTTGGCAGGACAACGTCAGACGGGTCTGCTAGTTGACTTAAAGAGAAATTGATTGAGCCATGTCCGTCCGTCCGTCCGCCCGTCCGTCCATCCGTCCGTCTGTGAACACGATAACTTGAGTAAATCTTGAGATATCTCAATGAAATTTGGAATGTAGGTTCCTTTTCACTTATCTCCGAGCGCTATTGAAAATAGGCAAAATCTGTTAGAAGCCACGGCTTCTTTCTATATATATAATATTTTCTAAAATACAAAAGGAGTGATTATTCAGTACATAATACACCTATAAGGATAATATTTGGTGTGCACTTTAGCGTTAAGGCAACAAATACATTTTTGAAGAAATTTTTAAAAAGGGGCGTGGTACCGCCCACTTTTGATATAGTCAAGTTTGGAAATATTATTAATCATAAATCAAAAACCGCTCAAGATAGAAAAATAAAATTCAGCACACATATATATATTAATACAGGCAATGTTTCTAAAAAAAAAGTACCGAAATCGGGTTAGGTTCACGCCCAATTTTATACGAAAGATTTTGAAAAGGATCATAGATATATTGAATATGCTATAACTTTGCTTAAACTAGCTGTATATAATTTCTATTTCACCTATGAAGTGTTCCTGGGCAAAGAAAGTCGAAAGCACAAAATTTTTGGAAAATGGGCGTGGCCCCGCCCTTTTATGGGGGATTATTCCACAAAACCTTCCATGCCATAAGTCCGGTAAAAATTGACTTATTGAAACGATATTTAGAGAAAGTGTTCAACATATAAAGCTAACTCTTTGCTGTAAAAATAAACAAAATGGGTGAACGGACACGCCCACTATTTGAACACAGTTCTAAAAAATTTCTTCGTAAAATTAACATCGCGATATTTTCATAATTGTATAAGTTATATAAATAAGATTTTACACACATAATAAGCTTTTTAAGCAAAACTAAACTGTATAAAAATTTTGTGGATTTTGGTGAAGTAGGCGTGGCGCCGCCCATTTTTTAGCATAAAAGCTCTGCTATTTTGAAAAGCGATTGCTTGGAATTTCAAGAATGTATTTCAATGAAATTTTGTGAGATACTTCCCAATAGTATGTAGTATACTCCTGCCAAAAATTACGCAAATCGAATAACAAACAAGCAAGATTTACGGGCAAGTAGTTAACACCCTACTGCCTTTTTTTTATTAATTTTTTTTATTTTCATACCTTTCATGAACATGAGGAAAGGTATTTATATTTTGTTATTTAGTAATAATTTAATTTACCACTCACAACAGAAGTGTTTTTATCGAAAACAATCAGTTGCCTTTATAACAAATTTTCAGGTATGTATTAAAATAGACCTGAGTAAATTAGGATACCAAAACAGATCACTACTAGGTATTTAATGTTCGGTTACACCCGAACTTAGACTTCCTTACTAGTTTTTTTTTGTTTGTGCCCCGAGAAGGTTCTTCAGAAAGAAAAAGTTAAAAAAGTTTCTGGAATCCTGAGATATTGACCGAAATGTGGACCAGATACCCCGAATGTATTTTAACAATATGCGTATCAAATTAAATGTGTTGATGA
Source organism: Sphenella marginata (assembly GCA_951509765.1). NCBI lineage: Eukaryota > Metazoa > Arthropoda > Insecta > Diptera > Tephritidae > Sphenella > Sphenella marginata. The sequence goes on from OX608078.1 coordinate 97,389,680, forward strand.
GAGTTTTCACAAGGAACAGTTTTCTGGTTCATCTGCGAACCCGTTTCCAAGATATTGACCATTAGGTGGACCAAGGCTGAATAAGCTCATATAATATAGCTATCATATCAAAAGTGTTGATGACTGTGTCCGCTTAGAGTGAATTTTAGATTCATCTGAATTCAGGAAAAAAATTATCACACAAAAGCTTTTTTATAGAGCTGTTTGCCTTATCTACATACATCTATATATAAAAATGGAGCCTATTTTCCTTGCTGACGCTATAACTCCAGAACGGCTGGACCGAATTAAACGAAATTTTGCGCGTAGTTTTCGATTGAGCCCGACATGGTTTATGGGCAAAAAAAGTATAAGAAACCGGGGAGGTTTTGGAGATATTCCACAAAATGTGGACCAGGGGTGACTAAAGAAATTGTTTGTACGATATGGGTATCAAATGAAAGGTATTGATGAGTGTTCTAACAAGGAGTGGTTTTGAGTCCCATATGGGGTCCCGTTTCCGAGATATTGACCCAAATGTGGACCAGGGGTGACTCCAGAAATTGTTTGTACGATATGGGTATCAAATGAAAGGTATTGATGAGTGTTCTAACATGGAATGGTTTTGAGTCCCATATGGGGTCCCGTTTCCGAGATATTGACCCAAATGTGGACCAGGGGTGACTCCAGAAAGTGTTTGTACGATATGGGTATCAAATGAAAGGTATTGATGAGTGTTCTAACATGGAGTGGTCATTTTTCACATACATCGCCATTAATTTTATGTGACATTTTTTCTTATGCGCACGTTCTTTAAAACGCAAAATTAAAACCGGTATTGTGTTCACTTTGAAATTGAAAAATGTATAGTAACTCATAAATTGAGAACGGCTAGACCGATTTCACTAATTTTTTCTTAATTGTATTTGTTTGTGCCCCGAGAAGGTTCTTCAGAAAGAAAAAGTTAAAAAAGTTTCTGGAATCCTGAGATATTGACCAAAATGTGGACCAGGGGTGACCCCGAATGTATTTTAACAATATGCGTATCAAATTAAAGGTGTTGATGAGAGTTTTCACAAGGAACAGTTTTCAGGTTCATCTGCTAACCCGTTTCCAAGAAATTGACCATTAGGTGGACCAAGGCTGACCCAAGAATAAGCTCATATAATATAGCTATCATATCAAAAGTGTTGATGACTGTGTCCGCTTAGAGTGAATTTTAGATTCATCTGAATTCAAGAAAAAAATTATTATACAAAAGCTTTTTCATAGAGCTGTTTGCCTTATCTTATAAATAAAAATGAATGTGTGTCTGTGTGTCTGTGTGTCCTTTATGGGCGTCCAAAGTACTCAACCGATTTTTATGAAATTTTCACAGTATATTCTTGAGATCATGGGTTAAAGCATAGGCGGTGCCACGCCCCCAGGCTATATAAAACTACAATTCTTCATAACTCTGAACATATTTGGCCTAAATTAATGATTTTTGGATATGTGTGTCCTTTGGTCAAGATTTATGTAATTTTGGAAAAGTGGGCGGTGCCACGCCCAAAGTTTAGAGTCGATCTCTTTAAAACTGTCAAGATTGGTTCAGAAGATTGTTGTGTACGATTCAGGCTATATGAATTTTTGGAAAAGTAGCCAGTGCCACGCCCCCAGGCTATATAAAATTTAAATTCTTCATAACTCTGAACATATTAGGTCTAAATTAAAGATTTTTGGATATGTGTGTCCTTTAGTCAAGATGGATATAATTTGGGAAAAGTGGGCGGTCCCACGCCCCCATTTTTTGTGTTTTGTTTGTACTTCAATAAGTTCAAAGTTTATGGTCGATCTTCTCTAAATTTCCAGATTAGTTCAGAAGATTGTTGTGCCACGCCCCCAGGCTATATAAAATTTAAATCATCATAACTTTGAATATTTTTGGTCTAAACTAATAATTTTTGGGTATATGTGTCCCTTGGTCAAGAATTATATAATTTGGGAAATGTGGGCCGTGCCACGCCCACATTTTTTGTATTCAGTGCTTTGTTTGTACTTCAATAATGTCCAAAGTTTATGGTTGATCTGTTTTAAACTTTTCCAATACGTTAAAATCTTCGTTGGGTACGACATACATAGGCTACATTTGTAAATTCTTTGGAAAAGTGGGCAGCTCCAGGACCACAAGCTAAGTAATATTTCAATTCGTTATATCCCTGAATGCATTTGCTTTAGTGACCTTTTAACGTTCTTAAATCTTAATCAAAGTACTTAATTTTTTTTGTTTGTTATTGCCGTTCATACATATCCAGAGTATTATAGGTAGATATAGGATATAATTAAATAAGTACTAACTATACATCTGCTCAGCAGCGCATAATGGTTTTTGTCATACCCATTGAGTTCAAAAGATCCGTTTTTGAGTTGGACATCCAAAAAATTTATTTGTTTATACCAAAGACTTTAAAGCCAGAAACATTGTATATCCTAAAGCACTGCAATAAATGGAATGTTAAAAGTTAAAGAAAAATATTTGAAAATGTATTTCTAGGGAAGTCACTGGTCAGGCAGAACAACGTCTGCCGGGTCTGCTAGTCTATATATAAAAATGGAGCCTATTTTCCTTGCTGACGCTATAACTCCAGAAGGGGAGGACCGAATTAAACGAAATTTTGCACGTAGTTTTTGATTGAGCCCGACATGGTTTATGGCCAAAAAAAGTATAAGAAACCGGGGGTGACTCCAGAAAGTGTTTGTACGATATGGGTGTCAAATGAAAGCTATTGATGAGTGTTCTAACATGGAGTGGTTTTGAGTCCCGTTTCCGAGATATTGGCCCAAATGTGGACCAGGGGTGACTCCAGAAAGCGTTTGTACGATATGGGTATCAAATGAAAGGTGTTGACGAGCACTTGAACATGGTGTAGTTATTAGTCCCAAAATATGGACCAGGTGTGACCCCAGACGGGTTTTCTACAATATGGGTATCAAATAAAAGGTATTGATGAGTATTTAAAAAAGAGGTGATTTTCAAGACCCTATGCGACCCGTTTTCCGAGATATCTACCAAAATGTGGACCAGGGGTGACCTTAGAAGGATTTTATACGATATGGGTGTCGAATAAAAGGTGTTGATGAGTGTTTAAAAAAGAGGTGATTTTCAGGACCCTATGCTACCCCGCTTACGAGATATCCAAAAATGAGGACCAGGGGTGACCCTGGTATAATATAAAAATAAGTCGGAAAGCAGGAAAATAATGGAAGTAATTTTTCTCATACATCGCCATTAATTTTATGTGACATTTTTTCTTATGCGCACGTTCTTTCAAACGCAAATTTAAAACCGGTATTGTGTTCACTGTGAAATTGAAAAATTTATAGTAACTCATCAATTGAGAACGGCTGGACCGATTTCACAAATTTTTTTTTATTGTATTTGTTTTTGCCCCGAGAAGGTTCTTCAGAAAGAAAAAGTAAAAAAAAGTTTCTGGAATCCTGAGATATTGACCGAAATGTGGACCAGGGGTGACCCCAAATGTATTTTAACAATATGCGTATCAAATTAAAGGTGTTGATGAAAGTTTTCAGGTTCATCTGCCAACCCGTTTCCAAGATATTGACCATTAGGTGGACCAAGGCTGACCCAAGAATATGCTCATATAATATAGCTATCATATCAAAAGTGTTGATGACTGTGTCCGCTTAGAGTGAATTTTAGATTCATCTGAATTCAAGAAAAAAATTATTATACAAAAGCTTTTTCATAGAGCTGTTTGCCTTATCTATTTATAAAAATGAATCCCTATTTCCCTTGGTCATCGCATCACGCCTGAATGGATAAACTAATTACAAAAGTTAAACTAGGTTATGTCGATTTGCTATTCTTTTTTCAATTCTGTTCGCAGTTTTTGGTAAGTTCGAATATATTAACTGACGGTAATTCTTTCATTTAGGTGTCACCTCCTAAAAAAATTGAATGCGTGTCGTGAAATAACATTGAAACATTGCCTTATCTTATAAATTGTGAAACATTGCCTTATCTTATAAATAACAAGTAAGGAAGTCTAAGTTCGGGTGAACCGAACATTAAATACCCAGCGTTAGTTTTCAGAAAAAGGGGGCGTAGTTTTCATCCGATTTAGCCCATTTTAAGAACCAATCTATTCCGAGCCTAAACAATAGCGAATTTGGTGGGCGCGGCCACGCTTCTTGCTTATAAAGCTTTAACCGCTTACATGAGCCAAAAGAACTGAATCGATCTTTACAAGGGTTATACCATGTCCTATATATAACTTTGGAAAAGAAGGCGTGCCATGCCCATAACTTTTAACGTATTTTGTGAAATTTTTTGATATACGGATATATGTGTCCATTAATCAATATTTACCTAATTTTAAAAAAGTGGGTGGTGGCACGCCCACGGATTTTATTATGTTGTTTGTCCCTATTTGAAGATCAGTTTTCATTGCAGATAGTTATGATACTTTCACAGTGGCTTGTTAATAGTGAAATGTTGATATTTTGTTTTTTCACTTGTGGGCGGTGCCACGCCCATTTTCCAAAATATTACCAAAAAACCTTTAAACATCACTAATAACATAATCAGGTGAATGAGTGTACTAAATTTTAGCATTATATCTTTATCAGTTAAACAGATATTGCATATTGCGGTTTCCTAACTCTCGTTTAGAGAACTTTAGTCCAAAAAGGGGCGTGGTCGTTCACCGATTTTTCTTATTTTCTGTGGTAGTACTCTACATAAACATAACATGCCTGGTACCTAGTTTCGTAAACCTATCTCACACCGTTCTGAAGTTATTAGCAGTCGAATTTGAAAATTGCCTGACTCATAAGTGGGCGGTGCCACGCCCACTTTCCAAAATTTTGCAAAAATAATGTAAAGAATGTGAAAATTGATGTATGTACCAAATTATATTATTATAGCGGCATCAGTTAATTAGATATGGACTTTTCAATATTTCCACCTCCTTTCAATATAACTTTTATAAAAAAGTAGGCGTGGTCGCCAAGCGATTTCGTTTATTTTCTATATCTGAATTTAACACAACAATAGTATGCCCTCTACAAAATTTCGTTATACTAGCATAAACTGTTCTCAAGTTATTAAGAGTCAAAATTTTAAAATTTCTTCAAATATATGTGGGCGGTGCCACGCCCCTTTTAAAAAAATTTGATAAAATCCGCCTTAGAACATATAAATCAATACATATTGCAAATTTTATCATTGTAGCTGCTTCTGATATGGAATTAAACCGTTTTATACGTTTTTCGAAATTTTCGATATCGAAAAAGGGGGCGTGGTTATCATCCGATTTCGCCCATTTTCAATAGCAACCTACCTTGGCCAGAAAGTAACCTGTATGCAAAATTTCATGCAAATATCTCAATTTTTACTCAAGTTATCGTGTACACGGACGGACGGACATGGCTTAATCAATTCCTCTTTTCAACCTAAGAACTTTCATATATGGAACCCCATATCTAACTCGATTATTTTGCTCCGTTACATAGTACCGTTATGTGGACAAAATTAATATACCCTTGTACTAGTACTAGTACGCTGGGTATAATAACAAGTAAGGAAGTCTAAGTTCGGGTGAACCGAACATTAAATACCCAGCGTTAGTTTTCAGAAAAAGGGGGCGTAGTTTTCATCCGATTTAGCCCATTTTAAGAACCAATCTATTCCGAGCCTAAACAATAGCGAATTTGGTGGGCGCGGCCACGCTCCTTGCTTATAAAGCTTTAACCGCTTACATGAGCCAAAAGTACTGAATCGATCTTTACAAGGGTTATACCATGTCCTATATATAACTTTAGAAAAGAAGGCGTGCCATGCCCATAACTTTTAACGTATTTTGTGAAATTTTTTGATATACGGATATATGTGTCCATTAATCAATATTTACCTAATTTTAAAAAAGTGGGTGGTGGCACGCCCACGGATTTTATTATGTTGTTTGTCCCTATTTGAAGATCAGTTTTCATTGCAGATAGTTATGATACTTTCACAGTGGCTTGTTAATAGTGAAATGTTGATATTTTGTTTTTTCACTTGTGGGCGGTGCCACGCCCATTTTCCAAAATATTACCAAAAAAACTTTAAACATCACTAATAACATAATCAGGTGAATGAGTGTACTAAATTTTAGCATTATATCTTTATCAGTTAAACAGATATTGCATATTGCGGTTTCCTAACTCTCGTTTAGAGAACTTTAGTCCAAAAAGGGGCGTGGTCGTTCACCGATTTTTCTTATTTTCTGTGGTAGTACTCTACATAAACATAACATGCCTGGTACCTAGTTTCGTAAACCTATCTCACACCGTTCTGAAGTTATTAGCAGTCGAATTTGAAAATTGCCTGACTCATAAGTGGGCGGTGCCACGCCCACTTTCCAAAATTTTGCAAAAATAATGTAAAGAATGTGAAAATTGATGTATGTACCAAATTATATTATTATAGCGGCATCAGTTAATTAGATATGGACTTTTCAATATTTCCACCTCCTTTCAATATCTATATATAAAAATGGAGCCTATTTTCCTTGCTGACGCTATAACTCCAGAACGGCTGGACCGAATTAAACGAAATTTTGCGCGTAGTTTTCGATTGAGCCCGACATGGTTTATGGGCAAAAAAAGTATAAGAAACCGGGGAGGTTTTGGAGATATTCCACAAAATGTGGACCAGGGGTGACTAAAGAAATTGTTTGTACGATATGGGTATCAAATGAAAGGTATTGATGAGTGTTCTAACAAGGAGTGGTTTTTAGTCCCATATGGGGTCCCGTTTCCGAGATATTGACCCAAATGTGGACCAGGGGTGACTCCAGAAATTGTTTGTACGATATGGGTATCAAATGAAAGGTATTGATGAGTGTTCTAACATGGAATGGTTTTGAGTCCCATATGGGGTCCCGTTTCCGAGATATTGACCCAAATGTGGACCAGGGGTGACTCCAGAAAGTGTTTGTACGATATGGGTATCAAATGAAAGGTATTGATGAGTGTTCTAACATGGAGTGGTCATTTTTCACATACATCGCCATTAATTTTATGTGACATTTTTTCTTATGCGCACGTTCTTTAAAACGCAAAATTAAAACCGGTATTGTGTTCACTTTGAAATTGAAAAATGTATAGTAACTCATAAATTGAGAACGGCTAGACCGATTTCACTAATTTTTTCTTAATTGTATTTGTTTGTGCCCCGAGAAGGTTCTTCAGAAAGAAAAAGTTAAAAAAGTTTCTGGAATCCTGAGATATTGACCAAAATGTGGACCAGGGGTGACCCCGAATGTATTTTAACAATATGCGTATCAAATTAAAGGTGTTGATGAGAGTTTTCACAAGGAACAGTTTTCAGGTTCATCTGCGAACCCGTTTCCAAGAAATTGACCATTAGGTGGACCAAGGCTGACCCAAGAATAAGGTCATATAATATAGCTATCATATCAAAAGTGTTGATGACTGTGTCCGCTTAGAGTGAATTTTAGATTCATCTGAATTCAAGAAAAAAATTATTATACAAAAGCTTTTTCATAGAGCTGTTTGCCTTATCTTATAAATAAAAATGAATGTGTGTCTGTGTGTCTGTGTGTCCTTTATGGGCGTCCAAAGTACTCAACCGATTTTTATGAAATTTTCACAGTATATTCTTGAGATCATGGGTTAAAGCATAGGCGGTGCCACGCCCCCAGGCTATATAAAACTACAATTCTTCATAACTCTGAACATATTTGGCCTAAATTAATGATTTTTGGATATGTGTGTCCTTTGGTCAAGATTTATGTAATTTTGGAAAAGTGGGCGGTGCCACGCCCACATTTTTTGTATTTTGTTTGTACTTCAATAATGTCCAAAGTTGACGGTCGATCTCTTTCAAACTTTCAAGATTGGTTCAGAAGATTGCTGTGTACGATTTAGGCTATATCAATTTTTGGAAAAGTAGGCGGTGCCACGCCCCCAGGCTATATAAAAATTAAATTCTTCATAGCTCTGAACATATTTGGTCTAAATTAATGATTTGTGGATATGTGTGTCCTTTAGTCACGATTTATGTAATTTTGGAAAAGTGGGCGGTGCCACGCCCACATTTTTTGTGTTTTGTTTGTACTTCAATAATGTCCAAAGTTTACGGTCGATCTCTTTCAAATTTTCAAGATTAGTTCAGAAGATTGTTGTGTACGATTTAGGCTATATCAATTTTTGGAAAAGTAGGCGGTGCCACCCCCCCAGGCTTTATAAAAATTAAATTCTTCATAGCTCTGAACATATTTGGTCTAAATTAATGATTTCTGGATATGTGTGTCCTTTAGTCACGATTAATGTAATTTTGGAAAAGTGGGCGGTGCCACGCCCACATTTTTTGTGTTTTGTTTGTACTTCAATAATGTCCAAAGTTTATGGTCGATCTCTTTTAAACTTTCAAGATTGGTTAAGAAAACTGTTGTGTACGATTTAGGCTATATCAATTTTTGGAAAAGTAGGCGGTGCCACGCCCCAAGGCTATATAAAATTTAAATTCTTCATAGCTCTGAACATTTTTGGTCTAAATTAATGATTTCTGGATATGTGTGTCCTTCGGTCAAGATTTATGAAATTTTGGAAAAATGGGCGGTGCCACGCCCACATTTTTTGTGTTTTGTTTGTACTTCAATAATGTCCAAAGTTTAGAGTCGATCTCTTTTAAACTGTCAAGATTGGTTCAGAAGATTGTTGTGTACGATTTAGGCTATATCAATTTTTGGAAAAGTAGGCGGTGCCACGCCCCCAGGCTATATAAAATTTAAATTCTTCATAGCTCTGAACATATTTGGTCTAAATTAATGATTTCTGGATATGTGTGTCCTTCGGTCAAGATTTATGTAATTTTGGAAAAGTGGGCGGTGCCACGCCCACATTTTTTGTATTTTGTTTGTACTTCAATAATGTCCAAAGTTGACGGTCGATCTCTTTCAAACTTTCAAGATTGGTTCAGAAGATTGTTGTGTACGATTCAGGCTATATGAATTTTTGGAAAAGTAGCCAGTGCCACGCCCCCAGGCTATATAAAATTTAAATTCTTCATAACTCTGAACATATTAGGTCTAAATTAAAGATTTTTGGATATGTGTGTCCTTTAGTCAAGATGGATATAATTTGGGAAAAGTGGGCGGTCCCACGCCCCCATTTTTTGTGTTTTGTTTGTACTTCAATAAGTTCAAAGTTTATGGTCGATCTTCTCTAAATTTCCAGATTAGTTCAGAAGATTGTTGTGCCACGCCCCCAGGCTATATAAAATTTAAATCATCATAACTTTGAATATTTTTGGTCTAAACTAATAATTTTTGGGTATATGTGTCCCTTGGTCAAGAATTATATAATTTGGGAAATGTGGGCCGTGCCACGCCCACATTTTTTGTATTCAGTGCTTTGTTTGTACTTCAATAATGTCCAAAGTTTATGGTTGATCTGTTTTAAACTTTTCCAATACGTTAAAATCTTCGTTGTGTACGACATACATAGGCTACATTTGTAAATTCTTTGGAAAAGTGGGCAGCTCCAGGACCACAAGCTAAGTAATATTTCAATTCGTTATATCCCTCAATGCATTTGCTTTAGTGACCTTTTAACGTTCTTAAATCTTAATCAAAGTACTTAATTTTTTTTGTTTGTTATTGCCGTTCATACATATCCAGAGTATTATAGGTAGATATAGGATATAATTAAATAAGTACTAACTATACATCTGCTCAGCAGCGCATAATGGTTTTTGTCATACCCATTGAGTTCAAAAGATCCGTTTTTGAGTTGGACATCCAAAAAATTTATTTGTTTATACCAAAGACTTTAAAGCCAGAAACATTGTATATCCTAAAGCACTGCAATAAATGGAATGTTAAAAGTTAAAGAAAAATATTTGAAAATGTATTTCTAGGGAAGTCACTGGTCAGGCAGAACAACGTCTGCCGGGTCTGCTAGTAACTTTTATAAAAAAGTAGGCGTGGTCGCCAAGCGATTTCGTTTATTTTCTATATCTGAATTTAACACAACAATAGTATGCCCTCTACAAAATTTCGTTATACTAGCATAAACTGTTCTCAAGTTATTAAGAGTCAAAATTTTAAAATTTCTTCAAATATATGTGGGCGGTGCCACGCCCCTTTTAAAAAAATTTGATAAAATCCGCCTTAGAACATATAAATCAATACATATTGCAAATTTTATCATTGTAGCTGCTTCTGATATGGAATTAAACCGTTTTATACGTTTTTCGAAATTTTCGATATCGAAAAAGGGGGCGTGGTTATCATCCGATTTCGCCCATTTTCAATAGCAACCTACCTTGGCCAGAAAGTAACCTGTATGCAAAATTTCATGCAAATATCTCAATTTTTACTCAAGTTATCGTGTACACGGACGGACAGGCGGACAGACGGACGGACGGACATGGCTTAATCAATTCCTCTTTTCAACCTAAGAACTTTCATATATGGAACCCCATATCTAACTCGATTATTTTGCTCCGTTACATAGTACCGTTATGTGGACAAAATTAATATACCCTTGTACTAGTACTAGTACGCTGGGTATAAAAATGAATGTGTGTCTGTGTGGCTGTGTGTCCTTTATGAGCGTCCAAAGTACTTAACCGATTTTTATGAAATTTTCACAGTATATTCTTGAGATCATGGGTTAAAGCATAGGCTATATTAATTTTTGGAAAAGTGGGCGGTGCCACGCCCCCAGGCTATATAAAACTACAATTCTTCATAACTCTGAACATATTTGGTCTAAATTAATGATTTTTGGATATGTGTGTCCTTTGGTCAAGATTTATGTAATTTTGGAAAAGTGGGCGGTGCCACGCCCACATTTTTTGTGTTTTGTTTGTACTTCAATAATGTCCAAAGTTTATGGTCGATCTCTTTTAAACTTTCAAGACTGGTTAAGAAAATTGTTGTGTACGATTCAGGCTACATCAATTTTTGGAAAAGTAGCCAGTGCTATATAAAATTTAAATTCTTCATAACTCTGAACATATTGGGTCTAAATTAAAGATTTTTGGATATGTGTGTCCCTTGGTCAAGAATTATATAATTTGGGAAATGTGGGCGGTGCTACGCCCACATTTTTTGTATTCAAAGCTTTGTTTGTACTTCAATAATGTTCAAAGTTTATGGTTGATCTGTTTTAAACTTTTCCAATACGTTAAAATCTTCGTTGTGTACGACATACATAGGCTACATTTGTAAATTCTTTGGAAAAGTGGGCAGTTCCAAGACCACAAGCTAAGTAATATATCAATTCGTTATATCCCTGAATGTATTTGCTTTAGTGACATTTTAACGTTCTTAAATCTTAATCAAAGCACTTAATTTTTTTTGTTTGTTATTGCCGTTCATACATATCCAGAGTATTATAGGTAGATATAGGATATAATTAAATAAGTACTTACTAACTATACATCTGCTCAGCAGCGCATTATGGTTTTTGTCATACCCATTGAGTTCAAAAGATCCGTTTTTTGAGTTGGACATCCAAAAAATTTATTTGTTTATACCAAAGACTTTAAAGCCAGAAACATTGTATATCCTAAAGCACTGCAATAAATGGAATGTTAAAAGTTAAAGAAAAATATTTGAAAATGTATTGTCAGGCAGAACAACGTCTGCCGGGTCTGCTAGTATATATATAAAAATGGAGGGAAAAAATGTATAGTAACTCATCAATTGATAACGGCTGGACCGATTTCACTAATTTTTTTTTATTGTATTTGTTTGTGCCCCGAGAAGGTTCTTCAGAAAGAAAAAGTTAAAAAAGTTTCTGGAATCCTGAGATATTGACCAAAATGTGGACCAGGGGTGACCCCGAATGTATTTTAACAATATGCGTATCAAATTAAAGGTGTTGATGAGAGTTTTCACAAGGAACAGTTTTCAGGTTCATCTGCGAACCCGTTTCCAAGAAATTGACCATTAGGTGTACCAAGTCTGATAACTCCAGAACGGCAGGACCGAATTAAACGAAATTTTGCGCGTAGTTTTTGATTGAGCCCGACATGGTTTATGGCCAAAAAAAGTATAAGAAACCGGGAAGGTTTTGCAGATATTCCACAAAATGCGGACCATTGGTTACTCCAGAAAGTGTTTGTACGATATGGGTATCAAATGAAAGGTATTGGTGAGTGTTCTAACATGGAGTGGTTTTGAGTCCCATATGGGGTCCCGTTTCCGAGATATTGACCCAAATGTGGACCATTGGTGACTCCAGAAAGTGTATGTACGATATGGGTATGAAATGAAAGCTATTGGTGAGTGTTCTAACATGGAGTGGTTTTGAGTCCCATATGGGGTCCCTTTCCGATATATTGACCCAAATGTGGACCAGGGGTGACTCCAGAAAGTGTTTGTACGATATGGGTATCAAAAGAAAGGTATTGATGAGTGTTCTAACATGGAGTGGTTTTGAGTCCCATATGGGGTCCCGTTTCCGAGATATTGACCCAAATGTGGACCAGAGGTGACTCCAGAAAGTGTTTGTACGATATGGGTATCAAATGAAAGGTGTTGACGAGCGCTTGAACACAGTGTAGTTATTAGTCCCATATAAGACCCCGTATTCGAGGTATTTCAAAAAATATAGACCAGGTGTGACCCCAGACGGGTTCTCTACAATATGGGTATCAAATAAAAGGTATTGATGAGTATTTAAAAAAGAGGTGATTTTCAAGACCCTATGCGCCCGGTTTTCCGAGATATCTACCAAAATGTGGACCAGGGGTGACCTTAGAAGGTGTTTATACGATATGGGTGTCGAATAAAAGGTGTTGATGAGTGTTTAAAAAAGAGGAGATTTTCAGGACCCTATGCTACCCCGCTTACGAGATATCCAAAAATGAGGACCAGGGGTGACCCTGGTATAATATAAAAATAAGTCGGAAAGCAGGAAAATAAAGGAAGTCATTTTTCACATACATCGCCATTAATTTTATGTGACATTTTTTCTTATGCGCACGTTATTTCAAACGCAAAATTAAAACCGGTATTGTGTTCACTGTGAAATTGAAAAATGTATAGTAACTCAGCGAACCCGTTACCAAGATATTGACCATTAGGTGGACCAAGGCTGACCCAAGAATAAGCTCATATAATGTAGCTATCATATCAAAAGTGTTGATGACTGTGTCCGCTTAGAGTGAATTTTAGATTCATCTGAATTCAGGAAAAAAATTATCATACAAAAGCTTTTTCATAGAGCTGTTTGCCTTATCTATATATGTATGTATGTATATAAAAATGGAGGGAAAAAATGTGTAGTATAACTCATCAATTGAGAACGGCTGGACCGATTTACTAATTTTTGTTTTATTGTATTTGTTTGTGCCCCGAGAAGGTTCTTCAGAAAGAAAAAGTTAAAAAAGTTTCTGGAATCCTGTGATATTGACCAAAATGTGGACCAGGGGTGACCCCGAATGTATTTTAACAAGATGCGTATCAAATTAAAGGTGTTGATGAGAGTTTTCACTAGGAACAGTTTTCAGGTTCATCTGCGAACCCGTTTCCAAGAAATTGACCATTAGGTGGACCAAGGCTGATAACTCCAGAACGGCATGACCGAATTAAGCGAAATTTTGCGCGTAGTTGTTGATTGAGCCCGACATGGTTTATGGCCAAAAAAAGTATAAGAAACCGGGAAGGTTTTGGAGATATTCCACAAAATGTGGACCAGGGGTGACTCCAGAAAGTGTTTGTACGATATGGGTATCAAATGAAAGCTATTGGTGAGTGTTATAACATGGAGTGGTTTTGAGTCCCATACGGGGTCCCGTTTCCGAGATATTGACCCAAATGTGGACCACGGGTGACTCCAGAAAGTGTTTGTACGATATGGAAATCAAATGAAAGGTATTGATGAGTGTTCTAACATGGAGTGGTTTTGAGTCCCATATGGGGTCCCGTTTCCGAGATATTGACCGAAATGTGGACCAGGGGTGACCCCGAATGTATTTTAACAATATGCGTATCAAAGTAAAGGTGTTGATGAGAGTTTTCACAAGGAACAGTTTTCAGGTTCATCTGCGAAAGTGTTTGTACGATATGGAAATCAAATGAAAGGTATTGATGAGTGTTCTAACATGGAGTGGTTTTGAGTCCCATATGGGGTCCCGTTTCCGAGATATTGACCCAAATGTGGACCAGAGGTGACTCCAGAAAGTGTTTGTACGATATGGGTATCAAATGAAAGGTGTTGACGAGCGCTTGAACACAGTGTAGTTATTAGTCCCATATAAGACCCCGTATTCGAGGTATTTCAAAAAATATAGACCAGGTGTGACCCCAGACGGGTTCTCTACAATATGGGTATCAAATAAAAGGTATTGATGAGTATTTAAAAAAGAGGTGATTTTCAAGACCCTATGCGCCCGGTTTTCCGAGATATCTACCAAAATGTGGACCAGGGGTGACCTTAGAAGGTGTTTATACGATATGGGTGTCGAATAAAAGGTGTTGATGAGTGTTTAAAAAAGAGGAGATTTTCAGGACCCTATGCTACCCCGCTTACGAGATATCCAAAAATGAGGACCAGGGGTGACCCTGGTATAATATAAAAATAAGTCGGAAAGCAGGAAAATAAAGGAAGTCATTTTTCACATACATCGCCATTAATTTTATGTGACATTTTTTCTTATGCGCACGTTATTTCAAACGCAAAATTAAAACCGGTATTGTGTTCACTGTGAAATTGAAAAATGTATAGTAACTCAGCGAACCCGTTACCAAGATATTGACCATTAGGTGGACCAAGGCTGACCCAAGAATAAGCTCATATAATATAGCTATCATATCAAAAGTGTTGATGACTGTGTCCGCTTAGAGTGAATTTTAGATTCATCTGAATTCAGGAAAAAAATTATCATACAAAAGCTTTTTCATAGAGCTGTTTGCCTTATCTATATATGTATGTATGTATATAAAAATGGAGGGAAAAAATGTGTAGTATAACTCATCAATTGAGAACGGCTGGACCGATTTACTAATTTTTGTTTTATTGTATTTGTTTGTGCCCCGAGAAGGTTCTTCAGAAAGAAAAAGTTAAAAAAGTTTCTGGAATCCTGTGATATTGACCAAAATGTGGACCAGGGGTGACCCCGAATGTATTTTAACAAGATGCGTATCAAATTAAAGGTGTTGATGAGAGTTTTCACTAGGAACAGTTTTCAGGTTCATCTGCGAACCCGTTTCCAAGAAATTGACCATTAGGTGGACCAAGGCTGATAACTCCAGAACGGCATGACCGAATTAAGCGAAATTTTGCGCGTAGTTGTTGATTGAGCCCGACATGGTTTATGGCCAAAAAAAGTATAAGAAACCGGGAAGGTTTTGGAGATATTCCACAAAATGTGGACCAGGGGTGACTCCAGAAAGTGTTTGTACGATATGGGTATCAAATGAAAGCTATTGGTGAGTGTTATAACATGGAGTGGTTTTGAGTCCCATACGGGGTCCCGTTTCCGAGATATTGACCCAAATGTGGACCACGGGTGACTCCAGAAAGTGTTTGTACGATATGGAAATCAAATGAAAGGTATTGATGAGTGTTCTAACATGGAGTGGTTTTGAGTCCCATATGGGGTCCCGTTTCCGAGATATTGACCGAAATGTGGACCAGGGGTGACCCCGAATGTATTTTAACAATATGCGTATCAAAGTAAAGGTGTTGATGAGAGTTTTCACAAGGAACAGTTTTCAGGTTCATCTGCGAAAGTGTTTGTACGATATGGAAATCAAATGAAAGGTATTGATGAGTGTTCTAACATGGAGTGGTTTTGAGTCCCATATGGGGTCCCGTTTCCGAGATATTGACCGAAATGTGGACCAGGGGTGACCCCGAATGTATTTTAACAATATGCGTATCAAAGTAAAGGTGTTGATGAGAGTTTTCACAAGGAACAGTTTTCAGGTTCATCTGCGAACCCGTTTCCAAGATATTGACCATTAGGTGGACCAAGGCTGACCCAAGAATAAGCTCATATAATATAGCTATCATATCAAAAGTGTTGATGACTGTGTCCGCTTAGAGTGAATTTTAGATTCATCTGAATTCAAGAAAAAAATTATTATACAACAGCTTTTTCATAGAGCTGTTTGCCTTATTCTATATATAAAAATTGAGACTATTTTCCTTGCTGACGCTGTAACTCCAGAACGGCATTACCGAATTAAACGAAATTTTGCGCTTAGTTTTTGATTGAGCCCGACATGGTTTATGGTCAAAAAAAGTATAAGAAACCGGGAAGGTTTTGGAGATATTCCACAAAATGTGGACCAGGGGTGACTCCAGAAAGTGTTTGTACGATATGGGTATCAAATGAAAGGTATTGATGAGTGTTCTAACATGGAGTGGTTTTGAGTCCCATATGGGGTCCGGTTTCCGAGATATTGACCCAAATGTGGACCAGAGGTGAGTCCAGAAAGTGTTTGTACGATATGGGTATCAAATGAGGGGTGTTGACGAGCGCTTGAACATAGTGTAGTTATTAGTCCCATATAAGACCCCGTATTCGGGGTATTTCCCAAAATATGGTCCAGGTGTGACCCCAGACAGGTTTTCTACAATATGGCTATCAAATAAAAGGTATTGATGAGTATTTAAAAAAGAGGTGATTTTCAAGACCCTAAGCGACCCGTTTTCCGAGATATCTACCAAAATGTGGACCAGGGGTGACCTTAGAAGGTGTTTATACGATATGGGTGTCGAATAAAAGGTGTTGATGAGTGTTTAAAAAGAGGTGATTTTCAGGACCCTATGCTACCCCGCTTACGAGATATCCAAAAATGAGGACCAGGGGTGACCCTGGTATAATATAAAAATAAGTCGGAAAGCAGGAAAATAATGGAAGTCATTTTTCACATACATCGCACGTTCTTTCAAACGCAAAATTAAAACCGGTATTGTGTTCACTGTGAAATTGAAAAATGTATAGTAACTCATCAATTGAGAACGGCTGGACCGATTTACTAATTTTTTTTTTATTGTATTTGTTTGTGCCCCAAGAAGGGTCTTCAGAAAGAAAAAGTTAAAAAAGTTTCTGGAATCCTGAGATATTGACCAAAATGTGGACCAGGGGTGACCCCGAATGTATTTTAACAATATGCGTATCAAATTAAAGGTGTTGATGAGAGTTTTCACAAGGAACAGTTTTCAGGTTCATCTGCGAATCCGTTTCCAAGATATTGACCATTAGGTGGACCAATGCTGACCCAAGAATAAGCTCATATAATATAGCTATCATATCAAAAGTGTTGATGACTGTGTCTGCTTAGAGTGAATTTTAGATTCATCTGAATTCAAGAAAAAAATTATTATACAAAAGCTTTTTCATAGAGCTGTTTGCCTTATCTATTTATAAAAATGAATCCCTATTTCCCTTGGTCATCATATCACGCCTGAATGGATAAACTAATTACAAGAGTTAAATTAGGTTATGTCGATTTGCTATTCCTTTTTCAATTCAGTTCAGTTTTGTAAGTTTGAATATATTAACTGACGGTAATTCTTTCATTTAGGTGTCACCTCCTGAAAAAATTGAATGCATGTCGTGAAATAAAAAAATTAAGAATATTCGACGATTTAATAAGATGCTTTAGTGAACATCTAAGAAAGACAAAAATTTAAAACATTCATTAATGATATCTTAATAAATGGTAAAAAATTTAGATCAAATCAAAATTCACCACATTCACCAAAGTTCAAATAACTAAATTTATAGATTGTGGCTAGATTAGCCACAACACTGGCGGGTGCAACCCTGCCGCCAGCATTCACCACACCACACACACACACTTACACAGTCACGCACCAACTAATTGTCAACACCAAACACATACACATTGTAAACAAACAACACAATTCGTAAATTTCTGTGCAAGACGGTCACTTAGCGCCTGAGCAAACACCGAATAAATATATATATTTACAATTTTTAAAACAATTATTCTTTCGCTTTATTTAAAGTACGGTAGTGAGTGCAGTGTAAAGTGCAACATTAGTGCTAATTTATATATGGTCCTACATCGCCTCAAAGACAGGCACCTATGGACAGTGGAAAATAAAAATAAAAAAAACATATATATTAAAAAGAAAAATTTAAGTGCAGTGCCCTAAAACATAAAAGTGCAAAAAACAAGCACATACACTAGGGTGACGAAAAAAAAAAAAACCACTAAACATAAAAATACAGTCCACTAATTTTCCAGATTCGGGCGCGAACAAATAAATAAAAAACTTAAACTGCACCAAAATAAGACAACAACAAAAGGATAAGTACCCCTAACCCCTTAGAAGCGGTACCCAAGTAAGTTGTATCTTGACAATTTATTCAAAATCAAAATTTGCCAGCATATTCCTAACATGCGAAAAATACGGAATATTTTAGAATAAACTGTAGTGGGTAAAAAAGCCGCAAAAAATTATATATATACAGTCTTCCCGATTTTATCGAAGTTCCGATCCCCACTAACATACATAAATTAAAACTTATTTACATAAATATTTTTCCACATTAAGCACCGCACAAAAGTATAGAAACAATATACTTAACTAAATTTCAAATCGCGGCTTTCTGCTTATTTTTCGTGTCATCAAGCACAAACAAAAATTAACAAAAACAAAATACATATATTCAAGTTTTCACTTGCAAATTTTACATAAGTCAAGTAAAGGCAGGAAGAAAGAACAAAGAAAAATAAACGAAAATATTTAAATTGATAGCGAAGCTATTTTCTGTTCTCCCAGTAAAATTACTGTGTGATTATCAACAAAAATATACGGGCACACAAATTAGGGAAAAAGCTATAGTCCAGCATCCCAAAAGAAAAATATACAAAAATAAACAACAAAGCTCCTTGCACTTAATTGCATTGAAATTAGCTTTGAACCTACTTATAGGCAAAAAGTCACCCCCGCTAACTAATAAGAAAACAAAAATACGTACATATATAAATATACATACATAACTACATTGGGGTAACCGGTGTAAAATACCCACCAAAAAATAGTGAAAGTACTTATAAATTGACAAAATGTTCCAAAAAATACTGTAAGTAGTTACAAAAAATATGTAAGGAAAAAATAAGCGGTAAGAATTACAATTAGTATTGGACATTTCTTAACAAGAAAAAACCAATTTAGAAAAAACAGTCGCGTGCAAAATAAAAGAAGCGTACAAAAAAAAAACCGGTACTTTCAAAAATAAATTTTCCTGCTTTATAACGCTACAAAATACACTAGCTAGGCATAAATATTTATTTATACTAATAACGCGCTAGAAAATACAGTAGTGAGCAAAACAAAAACGATAAAGTATACATCAATACTTTTACTAATTTATACATACGCATATTGTAAAATATACACAATATGGCCCCACCCCAACAATTAGATGTGCCTAAGAAAGGCGACGAGGAAAACCCTCAAAATATCCCTGCGGAAAGCACCCGCTCAAAACAGGGTGTAAGCCCAAAAAAATTTAAAGAATTTTCAACCGCAAGATTCATTGCGGAAAGTGACAGTATCATTAGATACTGCACTAGATTCTCCTCAATCCCCACAGAGGAAAATACAGAATCGGTTCTTGAAGTGAAAGAAAAATCACTTGATAGATTTTGGACACGGCTCCAAGCGGCATATGACGCAATCATCGAAACAGATGATTCAGAATTGCCCGAAAACTTTAAAAACTCGGCGTATTCCAAATATGAAAACTGCTTAGACCAGTACGAAGAAACAAAGGCTATGATCTCCGATCAATTAAAACTTCTTAAGCCTATAACTTCACCTACTCCACCCCAGCGAGTAGAGCTGCCCCAAAAACAAGAAGCAAGTTCAGGCATATATCTTAAAGTGCCAGCCTGTGATACTGAAGTATTTCATGGGGGTTATGAGCAATGGCCATCGTTCCGAGACATGTTCTCAGCCGTTTACATAAACCATCCAAAGCTATCACAAGCGCAAAAATTATACCATTTGCGAAATAAAACAAAAGGTCAAGCAGTAATAATAGTAAAACAGTTCGCACTTAACGATGACAATTTTAATCTGGCTTGGGAAGCGTTAAAAGCTAGATATGAAAATGAAAGAGTCTTGGTCGATAAACAAATAACGACCTTAATGAATTTACCAAAAATTCAAAAAGAAACAAGTCAGGAATTTCTGAAGTTACAGTCGACAGTAACAAACTGTTTATCGGTTCTAGCAACCCAAAACGTCCCCACTGAAAACTGGGGCCTCATTCTGGTCAATATCTGTGCTGCCACATTACCAGAAAAATCGTTAATCTTATGGGAGCAATCGCTCTCATCTCGATTAAAATGCCCAACGTGGCAACAAATGAAAGATTTTTTCACCACCCAGTTCGAAATTGCAGAACGGGTAGGCACAAAAGAACCAAAGCCGAAAAATGCAAATGAAGACAAAAATAAAAGCTTCTTTAAACCCCAAGCCAGTAATTATAACTCCCATAACAGGAGCAAATATCTCAGTCGTTCACATCTGAACAATATAGAAAAAAGTCATGCGAACTGTGCAGCGGAGGGCATCAACTAAGATCTTGCGAGAAATTTAAAAATTTATCAATAAACGAAAGAAATAACTTAGTCAGAACTAAGAAACTTTGCAACAATTGCCTATCGCCTACTCATACTGCACAGACATGTGCGAGTAAATACAATTGCTCATATTGCCGTAGGAGACATCATTCGATCCTCCATAATAATAATTATAACAATGCCCAAAATAATTCAAATGCCAAAAGAACAACGGGACTAGCTGCAACTGCTAGATCGGAAAATGCCGAAAGAGACAATTCCGAAAGTTGTCAACCATGCTGCTCAAATGCAGCCAGAGTACAAACGCTTCATTCAGAAAATGAAAGCAAAACACTGTTACCGACAGCAATAGTCTCTATCGAATACAGAGGAGAACTATTTAAACTAAGGGCCTTAATAGATCAAGGATCACAGCGATCATTCATAGCATCTAAGGTCCAAAAAAGTTTAAATTTACCAACAAAATCAGCCAATTTTGAAATATCGGGAATGGGTGGAGGAGTAGTTCAAAACTCAAATAAAATCTGCCTCATTACCTTGATGTCTTCAAATGCGGATCAACGAATAAAAGCACAAGCTATAGTTCTACCGCGACTGACAAATATGCTCCCAATCTATAATATAAATAGCGAGCACTGGCAAAAGTTTTCACATCTGAAACTAGC